>JBBPRK010000661.1:0-19263 GCA_038093075.1 Boletus patriciae
GGTTGCCTGCCGTGTGGCTTGCGTTCCGCCGGATCCTTGTGAGTATCGAACGTGATTTCGTCCGAGTTCTATCTCTAATTGATCGGACGAATCGACCTATCCGAAAGGTTTTCCCTGATTTCTACGTGGTTCGAAGAGCGTGCATGGTGAGCCCTGCCTCCCTCATTGGAATCAGGTTCACAGTCCCTCCCTTCGTCTCAGATCGCGTTGTTTGTTTAGGCGCATGCGCATGGATATTGGCCATCAAACCGCAAACGGAGATGCCCTGCTACAAGTCTCGACCGCCGCCTTCTTTCTCCGCAGCTTATCCGTCATGTAGTACTCTCACCCGGCTCAAACCTCTTGTATGCTCCAGGCTCAGAGGCATCGAGGGTGCCTACCGTACATTCAACCCGTCGATGTTAGGCAAACTTGAGAAGATAGTGTCGTTCCTTGTCGTCGGGATTGCGCCACCCAGCTCAATCTCAACAGGCCCCTGTGTTGCCGGGATCGCAACCCCCCATATTGCAATGGTGCCAGACATAATTGACGTTTGAGAACCCATACCTAAAGCGTTGATCCTTCAGCGCTCAAGCCTCAGCCACAGCGGTCATGCAGTGACAGTCACAAGTCACCTACCCGTCACATCGGATCCTAGATGGCCCCTACAGAATGGGGGCTGTACGGCCAAGTCTCAAAAATGATACAGTAGGTGGATATCATGTATGTGAACATATTTCAGTATATATTATCGACCCTCAGAGTAAGCATCATTGTTGTAGAATGAGCTGACATGTGTGTGACTCATCTGCCTGACTTGGACACCACGTGACAACTGTCACTCCTACGTCCAAGGAACGAGTTCAGGGGCCTTGCTAAGTTTCATCTCGGCGGTACCGGCTTCATTGACATCCTGGGCCTTCTTCATTCCATATATACAGCATGCACGAACGTGTGCAGAGCGCGCCAGTTTTGGTGAGTTGTTTCAGCCATCACAGCTACCAATCTTCCTCATTCTCTGGATCTCCTCCCTCAGCTGCAATCAGAAAATGAGCCAACTCAACCCACTGATTGGAACCGTTTCCCGGGATCGGTTACAACATGCTTAGCGGCACAAAGGACATTCAGAACGGAAATGTGAGTTCAAATTTATCCCATCATGATCCCCCAAATCCTTTTGTCCCTTTGTCCCTTTCTGTTCCTAACATGCGGTCTTAAATTATCGCGCAATTCGGGAAACAGCAGTTCCTGAAACAACCCAAAAAAAAACCCGTCAAGGGTGCACTAGGGAATCGAAGGTCGAAGGTGTACTGACCAGTGACTAGCAATGGGCAGGAGCGTTCAAGTGGAGTTAATGAGGTAGAAAACCAAGGAATGGAAACGAAGTAATGCATGAGGCGGCCGCACGGCGGTGGCAGCATGGAAGAGAAGAAAGGAAGACATAGCCATGCACTGCACGGAGATGAAAGGGGTGAGGAGTGCATGCGGCATGATGTGAAAAGAAAAGAGAAACATAGGGACAGCGTGGCTGTTATAAGTTAATCTGATAAGATAAAGAAGAAAAACGACTAAGTTCGTTGAAATGATGTTAGGCGTACTGAGCCGTAACAGTTCCACTGGGTGTGCGGCGGGAGAGAAGAGAGTGTAGGAAAGGCTAGTCATGTGTACTGAAAATACAGAGCCAAGCGCAACATGCGAGGTAACTGGGGTGGTGATCCTAATCTTCCCCTCCTTTTAGCTGGCCTTGTATGCGTAGTGTTGCTATGAACCCGTCACTGGCCGTGCATGCCCGGTGACCCACCCACTCCTGCGCTCACCCCCACCACGCTGGCACTTGGTGGGGGGGCAAGCACACAGCGACAGGCGACCACGGTAATATCGGATCTAGTGATGACAGCGAAAGCGACAGTGGCGACGAGGACGACGAGGACCGTGTGGTGGCAGACAACGGAGAAGAGCTTGATGATGACATCTATGCCCGGGAGGGTTATGGCGCCCTATAGCACTTCCAACATACATAGTATATTTCTCTATACTGTCGCTACCTGCTACAGGATATCCCGTCTACTCTAATATACCCGAAAACATTGAGGAGACGAGGGTCGTCGTAAAACATATGTCACAACTACTGACGTGATACATGTCTGTTTCCGGGATCCGGCGGCTGTATGCTTTATATGGGAAATGCCACGGTCGTGCACTTTTTGTGATGTACAAACAAGGACCCGAACCGGCCAATTTAATCCCACACTTTCTCGTGCTGTCAACCTCTCGCCAGGACTCGCTTCGTGCCAGTCCAAACATTGCTGGTGACTTCGTGTCCCCAGTAGGTCTTTAGATTTCGTATCCGAAGTCTCCCTGCCATCGCCCGAAACCCTCGTCCGCAACAAGACTTCAAAATCACCACTTGTCGACGAGGCTAGTGGTTCCTTCCCGCTCGTAAGTCTCATCTTCGATTGACCGTAAGCACGATCTTGCTCAACACCTCGTTACCAGGTTATCCAAAGATCTCCCTTCGTGTTTCTATCCCACTGTCTCAAGTGTCCTCCTCGCTATGGCCCCCTGCAATTTTTCTGTAACCAAGCCCAGCAGTGGGAAACTACGTGCGTGATTCGTTTGGCGCACTCACGCATCTCCTAACAAGTGATCTGCGAACAGGCAATCTCACTGCGCTGGATGCCGCTGCACTTGCACGACTCGGCTCGTGGGTTTTAACCACCCCGAATACTTCATGGGTCCCAAAGCCTTTCATCGAACAGGAGGTCCTCCAGATGCGCGCAGATGGTCGCTTCGGATACATCGACCCCTATCAATGGCCACAACTGTGGTCTGAACAATACCCATGGTCGGTCGTCATTCCCTCCAAGAATTATTATTCATCGCCTTCACCCATTGCCTGGGCCTGGTACACCCCTCGATACGAGGACTTTGTCCTGCAAAAAGACTCGGGCAAGGGAAATCTCAATCGTGCAACCATCGCAGGGCTGAAAGGCCTCCTAGAAGTTGTCCAGTCTCGCTTGAAGTCCTATCGACGAGCGCGTCTCCCGCGCGACTCACTTACGCGCGCCGAGGGCGTTCACTCCACCCTCAAAAAGCTTTGGAATATAATCGAACTCTCTCATCTCTCTTGGCGTGACACTGTTGTTCACGTCGGCGACTACGAACGCGTCTTTCTCGAGCTCTACGCTATAATGGACTTCGACCAGCTCATCTTGCCTCGTCTCCGCATGCAGTCAGGAGTAGCCACTGACTCAGACCCCGGTCATCCTCGGTGGCTGGGAGGGTTCACAAAAGCCCCTCTCATGGCTGAGCAACTATTTGCTGCAGGGGTCCCTGTCTGGCTAATTCGGGATGAGGCCGAAATCTCAAAGAAGATAATCATCCAGGATATCGTGGACGCGTGGGATCCCAGTGACATAGTGATCCACCACTATGTGGATCCGGTTGGGCAGTTTGCCTGGCCTTTCGACGTCGTGTACAAGGGACCGGCGGGTGATGAGACAATGCACGCAAGAATTCGTGAGGCCACCTACAGGGCTAAAGTGCTCGACGATTCCTCTACCTCGGGCGAAAGGGGTTTGCGCGTCCATCGCACCGCTCGCGATGGCGCAGATGGGTGGCAGCCCTGTAAGTGATTTCCCTTCGAATAGTGGTATGTGTATTGATACGCGTACAACAAAGATGATAAGTCCAGTCCCATCGCGCCACCAATGCGACGGGATCTCTGGGAAGTTACTGAATCTGCGTTCCTTCCGGCGCCGCTTGCTGTCGTGTCGAAGGTGTTCCCCCTCATCAAGGAGAAAGTCGATCTCAAGAGATACACCACCAGTGTCACCCGCACGACTGGCCTGCGCTTTCCCGATCCTGTCATGCTGGCAGTGGTGCAAAGCCCTGACAGCATGCGACGCTACTTCGCCAACTGGTTGGCGATCCGAACTGCATGGATTCAACATGTCATTGCCCATCCCTCTGCTGAATCCCCGACCTCCAAAGAGTGGCGCGCGTTTCTCCTCTCTATGCCTGCCGATCGCAACTGCGAGAAGACTACTGCCAGTGCCCAGGAACGATCGCGGGCCTTGAAGCTTTTCCACGAAGTCCTGCCGGTTGACGCCTCCGGGATATCATGGGCTGGTGATACCTCTGTCACGTTTCGCAACGACACGGTCAAAGTCTTCAAGAGTATTTCGCCGGCGCAGGCATGTGTCATCACCTGGGAGTTGTGTGAGCTCCACTTCCAATTCGACCTCCTTGCCATGGATCAGGCATTGGTGCCAACGAAGTGGAAGGAGTCCCCTGCAGAGCGCGAGGCAATTTGGCATGCCATATTCCCTGAGAAGACCCTTGGTGATGCCTGGGATGCCCCATTACCAATAACTGACAATGGTGTCATGAGGACATCTGACCTGCATGACAAATTCAGCATGCTCAATGCTCTCGCCCGGCTTCTCTCGGCTTGGCCTGGGGCCCCTCAACTTTTCCATGCTCCCATCGCCCCATCGCTCAGCAACGAACAGGTCCAGGGGGCGATGGCCGACTTGATGGGGTTCTATGTCAAGAGCTTTTACCAACAGAATGGCCGCCCCCCGATTTGCCCACGTCATCTTCCTGTTGCTTGATCGCTTTTTTCCATGTATCTCCCTGCGTGTACCCCTCCCTCACATTGTTTTCCCCCTCTCATCTTCGCTTCCCCTCTCTTTCAATGCCCTTCTCTCTACCTTTTTTCTCCTCCTTACTTCATATGAAGTTTTAGTCATCTATATACATTTTTGATTTGCAACGTGACATTGTCGGATCAATCATTGTGGTGGTTAGCTCCTCTGCGACAACCTGCACCCCATGGTCACCCTTGAGCCTCTGCGCATGGGCCGCATCGATCCCCAGCACGCCCCCAAGGAGACACCCACCCCACTCGAGCGCCTCTCGCCCCTTCCCCAACAGCACCTCCCCGCGCGCGCGTGCTTGCCGCGAGATCGAGCACCTGCTGCACGAAATAGAGCGCCTCGCGTGGCGACCTGCGCACGTGGTACGCGTGGGCGAGCGAAATGAGCGTCGACACGAGGTGGGAGAGGAGACGCCACGATAGCTCGTCGGTTGGCGTCGGCGTCACTTCGGAGCGGGGTACCGGTGTTGATGGGGACTGCTCCCGGTCCCGCTCGGCGTCGATCGAGACCTCGAACGGGTCCACGCTCTCTTCTGTCGATTTCGGCGCTACGCTGGCCGGCCGGGCGAGACATGATAGTACCCTAGTCTCCGTCTGTATTTTTGCGATCGAGTGATGATGTCCTCTCCCGACACCTCGTCGAGGAGTAAAAGAATGTCCTTTGTGCCGCTAAGCATGTTGTAACCGATCCCGGGAAACGGTTCCGATCAGTGGGTTGAGTTGGCTCATTTTCTGATTGCGGCTGAGGGAATCCGGAGAATGAGGAAGATTGGTAGCTGTGAGGGATATGTACTGTCGATGCAGTGTTGATCAAGATGGCTGAAACAACTCACCAAAACTGGCGCGCTCTGCGCACGTTCGTGCATGCTGTATATATGGAATGAAGAAGGCCCAGGATGTCAATGAAGCCGGTACCGCCGAGATGAATCTTAGCAAGACGTAGGAGTGACATTTGTCACGTGGTGTCCAAGTCAGGCAGATGAGTCACACATGCCAGCTCATTCTACAACAATGACGCTTACTCTGAGGGTGGATAATATATACTGAAATATGTTCACATACATGATATCCACCTACTGTATCATTTTTGAGACTTGGCCGTACAGCCCCCATTTTGTAGGGGCCATCTAGGACCCGATGTGACGGGTAGGTAACTTGTGACTGTCACCGCATGACCGCTGTGGCTGAAGCAGGATCGACGCTTTAGGTATGGGTTCTCAAACGTCGATTATGTCTGGCAACCATTGCGATATGGGGGGTTGCGATCCCGGCAACACAGGGGCCTGTTGAGATTGAGCTGGGTGGCGCAATCCCGATGACGAGGGACGATCCACTATCTTCTCAAGTTTGCCTAACATCGACGGGTTGAATGTACGGTAGGCACCCTCGATGCCTCTGAGCCTGGAGCATACAAGAGGTTTGAGCCGGGTGAGAGTACTACATGACGGATAAGCTGCGGAGAAAGAAGGCGGCGGTCGAGACTTGTAGCAGGGCATCTCCGTTTGCGGTTTGATGGCCAATATCCATGCACATGCGCCTAAACAAACAACGCGATCTGAGACGAAGGGAGGACTGTGAACCTGATTCCAATGAGGGAGGCAGGGCTCACCATGCACGCTCTTCGAACCACGCAGAAATCAGGGAAAACCTTTCGGATAGGTCGATTCGTCCGATCAATTAGAGATAGAACTCGGACGAAATCACGTTCGATACTCACAAGGATCCGGCGGAACGCAAGCCACACGGCAGGCAACCTCCCCTCGCCCCATTTCTTGTGATTCCGAGGACGAACCCAGTAGCGGCTCATCACTTGGCTCGTGCCTCTCGTCTTCATCCGACATCATTACCATTTCTCCCAGCATTCATCAGTACTACGGTACAGGGTCTTGTCGGCATTCGCCGCTGTTTGGATCGGCCTCTGGCTCGCTGTCGATTCTCGTCTCTGGAGAGGCTGTTACTTGGGCCCCGTGATTCTCCTGTTCAAACAACTTAGCCCGGTCAAGCACGTCGGACGAAGTTCGCCGCTTCCTGAAGACGCGATTGTCCTCCTCAGCACAAGTCTTGACGTTCAAATGAGAAGTGGTTCGCTTTGATAGATCTGCTCGCTGAACCTGTGGAAGGACAGCAGGCATGTTTAGGGTTCGTTAGCAGGGCGGATAGGACGGCGCCGACGGCCATGGCACTGTCGATCGATTGTCAGGGGACAGAGCGTTTGATTTAATGATGATGTTGCCGAACTTTGCCTTGGCGGGAGGAGGGTCGCTAACTTTACCCTTTACGTCCTTTGGAGTGCGCGCGGACTTGGTCTTGTTGGCGTTCTTTGGGACCTGGGCGAGTGCATCGTTCTCGTTAGCCTTTGCCCTAGAGGTGGTGGGCGATAGCGCAGGGGAGGGTGGTGGATCGAGCGGCCATGGGCCAATGTCCTCGGTGATACGGACGATGTAACTCTTGAATTCATCGCCTATCTAGTTAGCCTCGACTTCCTGGGCGATTCTCTTGTCGAAAAAGGTGCGGCTGGGTGTGGGTGAGAAAAATACGCGAGCCGGTGGTGGTGAACATACTAGCGGCGCTCCTCGTCGAGGTTGATGGTCTTTTGTTGGCCCGTGACGAGGTCTGCACGCGACGATGAGCGTACGCACGGGCGATGTCGCGCATATACTCACTGGCGCGAGTGGACGAGGGGTGGGATCACAGCTGGGGGTGTCGAGTAGGACGCCGGCGGGACACACCCACTCTATGACATCGAAGCCGCCGTCCAAGCGAATGCTGCGAATTCGTCAGAGCTGGTTGACGAGACATTGATGCGCTCCATGCGTCGGTTCGAGGTGGCACTTCGCTGTTTGAAGAGGCCAATGGTATGTCTGGAGCACGTCATCGCACCAAACGAATGCGACGCGAGAGACGCGCACCAGAGCTCGTGTAGGAGCATCTTGATGGGGAGAAGATGGGCTGTGAGTTAGTAAACGAGGAGAAGGTTGCGGTCCCAAAGGGAGGGGACCTAGGTCAGCGCTGGAACTGCAGCCGGACATGCACTTCACCGACGTTTATCGTCCTGCCGATCTCCCACCACCACCACGACCAAGCGCCGACGAGCCCGTCCGAACGGTGTGCTCGTCGTGTTCGACGGAAAGATGCACGACATCCTTGTCTAGAAGTTCAAGACGAAATTACACCTTCTACCAGTGTGATTCAAGATTGTAATAATCAATTGTGAAAACATTCGCTCGTAAACTGCAACCTCGGGACCAGGAATGCTCGGAGGGCGATGCTATAGATCCTTACACGAAAAATGACGGACAATGTCTTTCCAACCGCCTACAGAACCAAAGAAAAGCCTCGGAGCAATTGTGGTACTTACCCTCCACAGCCTTGATTTCCTGCGCCCACTCTGTAAACTCCTCTTGGCTGGAAATAGAAACAGTAATATTGAGATCCCGGATCATTTCCATCCTCAGGTTTGGAATTTGCCAGATGCAGAACCCGGTCCTGAACAGGATGTGGTCGTAACCACATTTTCCAAACGTCAAGTTTACGTGGAACTCCGGGCACTCCCCATTCTTTTGTTGATCTTGCGGTGCTCCACAGCAGTAGCAGTACTCGAACTTGGTGAAGTGAAATGACCGCCTGAAGGCATTGTAATCCCCCGGGACCAGGGATTCATCCTGCATGTATGGGCAGTAGGGGAAATGATCAGGCACCAGGACCTCCTCCCGCACGAAATGGAAGATGCATTTGCGCTGCAGCCTGGGCATGTACTTGTTCAACCTTTGAGTGCGTTCCAAACGGGCTGCCTTCCCTAACCTAGATTGATTCGCCCTTAGCGAGGAACCGCCCAGATTATGCAGCGGTGAGAGGGTAGGCTGCGCGGGTGTCAAAGGTGCTGTCGTGGAGTCAGAGAGGTTTCGGGGCAAATTCTAGTAGGTGTTTTGTTAATCCGCGGTAAAGCATTGCTCTACATCGTACTAACCTCCTTCACCCGCTGCCTTTTGGTGAGCTCGGGCTCACTGGTAATAACATCCGTCGCTGCGCACGTGGAGTCCAATGTGAAGGGCGAAGGGCGCCCTGAGTAGTCTAAACAGCGTCGCTTTGCGATTGCATGGGCCGCGGTGCATGTAGACTGCGGGAAGGTTTAGACACGATCAGTCAGTAGGTTCAGAGAGGGGGATCTACCTGGACTTCTCCACCAGCTCTCAAACATTCGGACCGTTCTTCACCCAGACTCTCCCCCACGCGAGTGTCCTTGTCGTTCTCCATCAAAAACTCTTTCTCGCAATCGACCTCACTACGCCGCGTCCGCTTCTTTGGTTGTGGGAACATTACCTCCGCCCGGGTGATATCTTCGGGCATGTCGGCCCTCCTTCGTTGCCTAGAAAATTGGATCGGCGAGCCATAGAGTTCTGGTACCGTTTCGAATGGGCGCAATTTCTTAGGAGGACGCGAGGACATGGTAGAGGGTTGCCTTTCACTGAGCGGTAGCCCCTCGTCTACAAGGGGCTTCGGCCGACCTGCGCTTGTTTGCGACCTGGAAAGCGAACCCTGCTGTTTGCTCTCGGAGGCCCATGTGGAAGGGTCAAATGGATCCTCGGTAAAGGACGAAGACGGAATCTCTGGGTTGTCCGTATCGTCGTCCGGGTGAAAGGGTGTCCCAGCCGCCCGAGAGGCTTCGCCTGGAATAAGGGACGGTGTTCCTTCCCCCAAGGTCACGAGGTTCTTGATATTTTCTTCCGTCAGGCCAGTGGATGTCAACTTGTTCAAGACTGAATCGACGAGACTGGCTGCCTGCGAGCCTCCTCCTACAGCAAGAAGAGGTGGCGCTTCTCCCAAGCCCTCAAGCTTCTTGATGTTTTCTGCAGTCAGACCGATGGCCGTCAGTTTGCTCATGACTGCGTCAGCGACCATTTCGGAGACCTGAGCAGCGAACGTTGCATCCAGGGGCTTCTCGGGCATTGCTACCGTTCCTCTGGCACGCACAGGCTCAGGAAGTTTCTGAGATCCCATGCCAAGCAGGCTGGACAACAGCCCCAACCAGCCGAATACGTGCTTAAACAGTCTACCCCTGTTCCACGTGCTCCCCTCGCCCTTGACGGACCTCTCTTCTACCTCAGACCTATGGGTAGGGCTTTCTGGGGGAGGAAACCATAGGAGCGGTTACATTTTAGCTGCTCTTTCTATAGATTATCAGGCGTTCTCACCTACGTCCGCCGGATCAGATAAAAGCTTAAGGCTCACGCAAGCTGTACCAGGAGTGCTTGGAGGCTGTCCCGCTGCTAACCTATTTCCTGGGAGACGGAGAATGTTTAGTGCTAGGCTTCACATCCATTTCAGGAAACACGGGCCCCGCTCACCCCCCGCTTGTCTGAGCCTTGAACGGCCAGCAACATCCGGAACTGCGGCACTACACTGGCGGCTGGAGACTATCGAGAACGATACCAATCAGCATTCACCTCCCTGTCAGGAGACGCGCAAATTTGTCTCACCGTCTTCTAGCAGATCAGGAAGGACCTGCGGCATGCCATCAGATGTGACGCTGGGCGCCATGGGTAGCAGGGCCTCGCCACCAGAATCACCCCCAGAAGCTTCCGTCATCATACTTCCTGGGCGATGGGTAAACGAATAAATGTTGAGCGAATCCAAAAGAACAACACGCGACTCACTCCCGGTCGGCGTGAAAGAAAGTTGCTCGCTTCGGATGTTGTATTGGGATGAACCCATCGGCGATGGCGACGGCATTGATGACTCGCTCGTGGTCCCGTGCGCCGCTTTGACATGTTTCGTGAGTCCCTCCCTTCTTGGAAAGGAACGCCCGCACTGATCGACAGGACAGTACAAGTTGTCGCCCTCCCTTTCGACCACATATTCCTTCCCCCCAACAGTGATCGGAGCAAGTTTAGAATGCCGACTCCAGCGGTGATGGCTGCGGGCTGAAGGATTTTTGAACGTTTGTTCGCAATCAGGACAAGGGAGGGACATGGAAACGGCAGGTAGGACGCTCGGAGCAGTTCTGCGGGGGGTCAAACTGTGGATACAGACCTCCGCACCTTTTATGGCCAGGCCCATACAACCCATACAGCCAGAGTTCCAAATAGGCCCAAGATTTCACGGTTGCGCTCCATGCAGCGCTGCCGTGAGCTGAGGAAGGACCGTCCGATATGGTGCCACCCTAGATTTCGTAAAGCGTGAGCGGATCGTTACCGGGAGGTGAGCAATCCAGGGTTGCGCGGCAACGGAGGGGCCATGTTGCAGCGCGGCCCCAGCCGGAATGAGAACAAGCTACAAAGAACAGCAATGACGACATCCCTCTACCTTGGCTCTTCAGCTGTCCTCGCGTACCCAAGTCAGACTAGATTGCCGTCACGTACAACGTCCAAGCTCCGTGTCCTGCGCCTGAGAATCACGCTGTCCGATGAGGTGCTTAGCAAACACCCTCAAAGTCCCCAGCTCGTATCGCTTAGGAGTGCCGGCTTTGTTCTGCCGTCACTTGGGCTTGGCTTGGCCCAGGCCTTGGCCTACGAGCGTGATCGAGAGTTTCTACAAGATGAAAATACGTCAGCGGCAATGTTGAAAGGCGGGGTACACACAGACGATACCGATAGATGGATCGGGGTTGGTTTCTCTGTGTACTCGGGTGATAGCTACTCACTGGGTTATTCCACATCTCGTCCGGCAGGACATTCGACCGGCGGAACGTGACCGATCGTGACCGATGATACCGAAGAGTTCTTTGAGCCCAGCAAAAGTTGCGCGGTTGAAACTCTCTACTCCCGAGTCTTTCTGCAGCTCGAAGGCGCTGTAGCGGGGGTAGTGCAAGGCCCAGCTCATAGGTGACGGTGAGGAATAGCGCGTCTGGGCCGGGATTGCGAGCGACCACGGATATTGATGGGAGAAAAGTTGGGGCCACTGGTGAGGATCGATGTAGCCGAAGCGACCGTCGGCATGCATTTGAAGATTCTCCGTGTTCAGTGAAGGGCTTTGGGACCCATGCAGCGTTGGGGCTGGTAAACACCGTACTACCACAGCGCACGAGCAGGGCGGCGTCGAGTGCAGTGAGATCACCTGGTTGAAATAAAGATCAGGTACAGATATTAGGAGTACACGATGGATTCACGGAGCTTCCTCTCCCGTGCTTGTTATGGTGAACGTGCGGGATGACATTGTCTGCGAGTGACGCAGTGAGAAAAAGGCAATAAGAGTGAACGCGCTTTACTCACAAGGTGGGATGGGAGGTATGCGAGGAGGAATGCGAGACGGTATTTCGCAAAGGACAGGTGAAAGGGCTGGCGTAGCAAGACTTTGGACGCGAAGTCCAAAGAGAGCCTGCCAGTGGGGACACGAAGTCACCAGCAGGGTTTGTACTGGCACGAAGCGAGTCCTGGGGGAGGGTGTGTGTTGGCACGAGGGGGAATCTTGATTACTAGTCGTCGGCGGGAGACATTGGACACGAGGTCCAAAATGAGCCGTACCGTGACTGTAAGGCGAGCCAAGACTTCCCTCGGGTGTACACTTTGGTTTTCCCACGCAATTCCGGGGCCGTAAACGCGTTCTCCGGTCCACGAACACTACACCTGTCCTTTGCGAAACGCGAAAGTGACCATCTCGCACTGGCACGCCGGCGGCCTTCATCAAGATACCTCCTCGTGTTGTCAACGCTCTCCCTCCCCCAGGACTCGCTTCGTGCCAGTCCAAAACCCTGCTGGTGACTTCGTGTCCCCAGCAGGCTCTCTTTGGACTTCGTGTCCAAAGTCTTGACGCCAACCCTTTCGCCCGCCCCTTGCGAAATACCGTCTCGCAAGCATTCTTCGTGCTGCCATGGACACCCTCCTAGATGCCCTCCGCTCGTGTGCGTTTCTCTTCCATCCCATATTCAGATATTTCCTATCCAACCAACCCCAATAGCGAAGTCTCCCGTGATCGCAAAACATAACCTCCACCGCTATTCTCGCCCGTTTGCGTGACACCGACTCTGTCATGCGTCGCCTCGTCTATCCCGGACCCCATCAAGCCTCAACTCTGGTGTAGAGGGCGGGCTTTGTGCCTGTCCGAAGCTTGCTGGGGGCTTGGCGTCTTCGGCAGGCTCTCCTTGAATTTCCTATCCAAGGGCTCTTTTCCGCTTCCCGGCTTTATAACCTAAGTCCCTTCAGACCCTTCACTTCCTTGCTCACCCCCGGCGACGATTCTTGGCGATCCGCCGACGCTTTACGAAATTCCATGCTGCACCATCGGCCGGTCCCTCCGGAGTTTGCGGCAGCTCGCTGCGCAAATGTGATTGGGAAATATTGGGGAGGCTGGATCGACCTGGCCATAAAAATGGAGAGGCTTGTGTGCGGCACCTCATCTACTCTCGCCATGTCCTTTCCTTGCTCTGATTGTAAAAAAACTTTCGAAAACGCCGCAGCTCGCAGGCATCACCGCTGGAATGTGCACTCCTCAATTCCCTCGATCACTGTGGCCGGCAAGGAATATGCCGTCAAATGGGAGGGTGGCAAGTTGTTGTGCCCTGCCGGTCGGTGTGCGCGCTCCTACTCAAGCAGGGAGGCACTCGCGAAACATGCCAAGGCGGCACACGGAATCAAGAACGAGTCATCAATGCCATCACCGCCCCCGGCGAGGTTATCCCAACGCAGCCTCCTCAACCAGCGACTTTCTTTCGCATCACCCGGGAGTAAGTTGGATGTTCTTTTGCATTCGCTCAACATCCATCTAGTTATTCATTCCTGTCCCAGAGAGCAACATGGCAGAGGCTTCTGGCCGGGATTGTGATGGCGAAGCTCCGCCACCTGTGACGTCCAGTGTTGCAGAAGGCGGTGAGAAATTCTTGCGCATTTTCTGTCAGGAGAAGTGCGTTCTGATTGTTATCATTCTCGATAGTGCCCACTTGCCAATATAATACTACAGCTGCAGAGGTGGAAGCGCCTACTGCTGGTTGCTCGTGGCAAAGTCAGGTGGAAAGTGAGCCCGACCTTACGTTTCTTGAAATCGACGCGACCTAGTACTAACCCTTCTCCGTCTCTCAGGGCATCAGTTAGCAGAGGAATCCCCTCCAGGCACTCTTGATGCAACTAGCGAGGGCTTTGAATTTTTATCCGGTCCGGGGGACGTAGGTGAGAACGCTCGTTAACCTACGGAAGATCAGCTGAACGGCAACCATTCCTAGGGCTTCCTCGCCTAGAGGGACCTGCTGAGGGCGAGCAGAGCGCAGGGGACAAGGGTAAGTTTATCGAGCACGCACTCGCCTGGTTGGAGCATTTACAGCATCCCCCAGAAGGCAAGCGAAGGGTTATCAAACTCCTTCCCGCGGAGAACAATGTGATATACGGGGAGATCCTCGACCGGCTCGGTTTCTGCATGCACGCGAAGTTGCTGGTACTCATCTGCCGGCAATGCGAGGTTGGTGTTTGCTCACAAGCTGCACTGGGCCATATGAAGAATCAGCATGGCGTTACCCCAAGTAGAGAAGATAAGGAGGCATTCAAAGTGTTTTGCAGGGAACACGGAGTTTACGAGCGGCCCGAGCAAGTTCCCATTCCCCAGGCAGGCGGACCTCCAGTGAGAGGGATCGCTGCACCTGTACCAGGGTATAGTTGCAGGGCGGACCCGTTCAATTGCAGATACAGCGTTCGCGATTTCCAAACGTTGCTAAAGCACGCCAGGGTGCAACACGGCCAAGGTCTGGCGCACGGCACGGACCGTGACGAAACGATGGTTCAAACCATCTTTCAAGGGGTAGGCCGGCAGTATTTTGAGGTGGACGTTGACGCGACTGCAGTGAGCGACGTTGACATGCGAGACTACCTCCGCCTCCAATTCTTGCCCTCAGTAAAAGGCGACCCTGTCCTTGCCGCGGGTTCCGACCGCGACCGACCGCCACTTTTGCAGATCACGATGTGGGACAAATTTCACGAAGAGATTCGGAAGGATACCGAGGAGAGAAAGGCTGCGTGGAGGATTAAACAGAAACACTTAACAGCAGAGCACGGAGGAATCTTGAATTCTCTGGACAAGGTCGTGAGGGAGCACCACAGCCGCGCGAAGAAGTTTTTGCAAGAACAGCCCCACGCTTTCACTGCCGCGAAGGTGTTGTTGAATGGCCCAGGGTTTTCACCTGAGCAGTAAGTCCATTTGTTTGCGCAGAATGCAGCCCGTGCCGACCGCTTCCCCGAATGCAGATCGAAATATTTCCGCTTTATCTCTAGTGACAACGACAATTACCTGGCGTTTTTCGTTCAAATGATTAGGGCCATGGTGCGAAAGGAACAGGGCCATGAATTGAAGATGTTGTTCGTATACACCGAAACTCAACGGGAGAAGTTGCGTTCTCTCATAGAGCATTTGGTCAGGGACGCCGCAGAACAATCGCAGGACAGCAGATTGGAGGCAATTTTTGCGTACCAAACATTTTGCTGGTCACTCGTGCAGGTCCCAGAATCAAAGAAACTAGGGGCCTGGGACAATCCCATACGGCGCTTCATATGGCTAATGGCCCTTCGTGACGATGGGTCATTCATGGACGCGACGAGTCTCACACCCCTGCTCGCGAAGCTCAAGTATTTTTGTCGAGTAGTGACATTGTACGAAGCTCTTTCTTGCAAGGAGCGAAGGGACGAGACGGAGGACGCCGTCGAGTAAGTGGATTTGTTATTATTCTGAGGGCATTGCTGACGTCAGCATCCTTGTTCGCGTGTCAGTCGTATTGGTCGGCTGCACGACCTGGCACTGAAGCTGGGTACTCCCACGACCTTCAACATGGTGTGGGAGCTTCAGCAGGTGGCATCCGCACTGGCATATTCCCAGGTACAGGATCCCAACGTTTTTGTCGACCCCGATCACGCGTGGATTTCCATTGGCACGGAAACGCTGCATCTTGACCGGCTTCGAAGCGGGGTGGCAAGGTTAATCCAGGATGCGAAAGCTGGGTTCCTGCACCTTAGTCAAGAAGATGATTGGCCCACCTTGTCGAAGTCACATATCGTTGACGATCTGGGCAAGACGGACAGAGGTTATTCATTCCTGGAAGAGGCTCCATTCGTCACTCGCAAACACGCGTTCTTTTTGTCGTCGGTTCAAAATTGGAAGCTCGGCTCCTTCTCAGGAAATGGCCATTGGAATTGGAACGAGATAGCGATCAAGGAGTACCTCCATCGTTCGGACAGGATGTGGGGACACGTCATCTATGCACTTTTCATTGGTTCACAGCTGTCCACTCGCGTCAGGCAGTTTCTGCAGATCCAGCTGCGCAACGCAGACAGGCCGCGCAATCTAATCTTTCAGGGAAACGAGGCCATGTTACTGGGGAGATACAGCAAAACCACCAACATGAAAGGGAGGGACAACTGCATCCCTGCATTCTTAGCTGAGCCGCTTCGGGACCTTTTACTGGTGCTGTTGGGCAGCGGCCAGAGAGAGACTCAGGCCATTCTTTCAGGGGTCATTCACGGTGAAGAGTCCCGCTCATTGTACCGCACGTAAGCATCACCGCCGCGCCAGCCATTCTTAGTTGAAAGTCTGACCTCTGATGCCGCCAGTTACCTTTGCGTCGAAAGAGGGATCAGAATCACACCGGAGGCGTTCTATGATACAGTGAAAAGGCGCAATCAAGAACTTTTTCAATGCGGCTGGGGCGCGAGCGATTTCCGCCAAGGGATGATAACCCTTGGGCGGGTGTTTATTTCTCCGACTGAGGCGTTTCCAAGTTGTGCCGATGATCTCCTCGCTGAGGCTGCCGATCATTCCACTGAAGTGGATCTTGCCCACTATGCGATTGTTCAGGGTGAAGTGCCTCGCCTCTCCCCCAGCAGCATGGCTCGACATCGCTGGTTGGCCGAAGAGTGGTCCAGCCTGCTTGCCATGGGACCTCACAAGCCTCCTGAAGTTACGCACACCAAAAAAAGGATGACTATGTCTGAGAGGCTCGTGGATGCAAAGGAGCTCGCTGCCCAGATCTCTGGCATGGTTGCTGATGCGGTCATGAGCAAGCTGGTCGCCACCGGCCTGGCGGAAACAAATATCAAGAAGTTCGTGACCGCAGGTGGAGGAACCCCTTCCCTTGCTGTAGGTGAAGGCTCGCGGGCGGTTGCGACACCCGTTCACTCGGACGACGATGCGGGCAACGTGGAGTTTCCGGCTTCCTTCTTCACCGAGAATCCATTTGACCCTTCCACATCCTGCGACACCCTGCCAATGCAATTTTCTAGGAAACGAAAGAGGATTGCCACGCCCGAAGTTATCACCCAGGAGGAGGCGATGTTCCTACAACTACCGAAGAGGACGCGGCATAATGAGATCGATTACGAGAAAGACAAGCTTTTGATGGAGAACGACGAGGGCCAAGTGGATCACCTACCAGTATCCCATTCGTCTCCGCCGTCTTCAAAACTGCTAGGTTATGCGCCGGAGGACATCCTGGTGGAGAACATTCAGCATCGTGATCAAGGCGAAGATGACTTGCTCCGGGGAAACATCCGAAGTGCCATTCAAAAGCTGCTGAAGAGCCCAACTGCGAACGAGAAGAGCAAATCGCAGATGGAGGCCATTCTCTTGATAATGCGAAAGCGGCAGGATGGTTTAATAACCATGCGGACGGGCGGAGGCAAAAGCATGCTGTGGCTCATACCTCCTCTGCTTGACCCGGAAGCGCGATTCATCGTCGTTTGCCCTTTCACGGTGCTACTGAACCAACAATGTGAGCTTGCGCAGAGGCACGGTCTTCAAGCAATCAAGTATGGGGTAGGGGACATTCCCCAGGACGTTCAAATCCTCTTCGTTCAGGTTGAACACGTCGGTTGCCAAAAGTTCTGCAAGTGAGCACTTCCGATTCACTGTTATTCCAACTAGAGAAAATATTGACCCATTTTGCAGTACGTTGAACAAGCAGTGTGCCACAAAATTCACGGCTATGTTCATTGATGAACACCATGACGTGCTCTCTTGCCCGCCAGATCGTAAGGCCAGTTGGAAAAGGCTTGCACGCTGGGCATCTGACCAAGAAATGCAGCTGTATCTGCTCTCTGCCACGGCCCCTCCCATACTCCAACAAAACCTGTTGGATCCATACAATATGAAACCAGAGAACACTGCTCTTATTCGGTCACCCACGAACCGGCTGGAGATTGGACTGCACACCATTCCCGTGAACGGAGAGACAGGGCTGCGCAACTTGGTTCATGCCCTTGCAAAGAGGCTGAAGGAGCAGGAAAGAATGCTCATATTTTTCAATTCATGCGACGAGGCAGAGCGGTTTTCTGGCGAAAATCACTGCCCTGTCTTTCACAGCAAACTTCCCGGAGGCAACAACGCGAAGGAACTCAACATGCAACTGTGGGAAAATGGGGAGAGCAAGATGATGGCATGCACTTCAGCATTTGGAGCAGGAGTTGACAAACCCAATGTCCGATTCGTCATTATCCACGCACCCAAGTTCAGCCTTATGTCAGTGATGCAGGCGGCCGGGCGAGCTGGTAGGGAGGGAACGGAATCCCATGTATTCTTCACCACCACCGGGAAAACTGCACCGCCATCGCCAAGTCGTTGTTTAGATGTCGACGCGCGTTGGCAGCTGGGTCAATTACTCCACAATGACAGTTGCAAGGTTCGTCAGGCAATGGAGTATATGGACGGAAAAACTCTGGCAAAGGGCTGTGGACAGATACCCAACCAGGTGCACTGTGACGTTTGCTATCCAGATGGTGAGGTTCACAGGCTCGCTCTGCAGGCGGCGAAGGATACGGGTTGATCTTGGCATAGCGTGCAATGGCACAGCCAAATATTATGGAGACTTATACACCAAGCCTATTGTAGTGAGGATGCTGCCGTATACTCTGATCAAAACTTTCAAAGGAACTTTCGGGATTCCGCAGACTACCAAGGAAAATCACAATCTGACAAAAGATGCGGCCGTTGGACAATGTCGTGTGTGTGATCGGAATGCTGACTATCCTCTTGATCTCTGGAGGTAACACCCTTTTTCTTTGCTTTATTTTTGCCTCGGACCCACGTGCCTCGTCACGAGTCAACGCTGGTTCAATTTCTTCGGAAGAAGGTGGCGTCCGCAGGCTACCGGCGACGACAGCTAACTGGCACTATGCTCGAGGCTGAGCTATGCTGCTAGCGCATGGCTGCGACACGACACGATGGGACCCGACACGCTCTGGCTACTCCAACTCCACTCTCACTCGACCCTCTGCAAGGGGCCCCTACTCCACCACCCACTGGCCACATCCTACTAGTATCATTCTGACTGACCCGATACGGTCCCATCACAATATTCGTGTGGCTTCGTGAATATACTTACACGCCTGGGTTCAACTTGAAGTGATGCAGTTTCTGGATTTCGGGGTTCATGTACTTGGCGGGTCTTGAAACGTTCAGGGCCCAAACGGTGAAAACGAGCTGCACGGCTCGTACTAGTGAGTGATGAGTGTTTCGCATCTTCTAGTACGGTACTACCTACTTGAAGTGACAGCTAGAAGTTCCCCTGCTGTGATTCACCGACGGAAACGCATGCGCGAGGGGAGGTTGCCTGCCGTGTGGCTTGCGTTCCGCCGGATCCTTGTGAGTATCGAACGTGATTTCGTCCGAGTTCTATCTCTAATTGATCGGACGAATCGACCTATCCGAAAGGTTTTCCCTGA
>JBBPRK010000662.1:0-19249 GCA_038093075.1 Boletus patriciae
ACTCTGAGCTCACTCCCACTACGCTCAAGTAACTCCTTTGCTGTAACCAAGGAACCTACCAAGAGTCCTAGTAAGTCTCCACTAGGAACGCACTCCCTTCCTGTCCCTGCGCAATCGAGGTCCTAGCAATCTCGATAAAGGCTGCTACCCGGAGGGGTTCCGAATTTCCTAGCGATCGTTTGTCGCACACTAGCACTGGTTGGGAGAACGTAATCGTATACTTGACTACAAGCAGAGCTGCGAAGAACGTCGCAGGGTGTCTTATAACTGAAACTATTGATAAGTAATACACCAGATATAGTAGGTCACGTCTAGAGTGAACGTGTATGAATCGATTAGCGACACGTCCATGGAAATCGTAATCTCTCACCAAGAAATGCATGCCTACACACGCCGTTTCTTGTGAGGATACGCTTCTGCTGTAATCACTCTGAACCCCGCCTGCTTGCCTGCTGTCAAACAATCGCTCTCGCGGGGTCCGTCCAAGCCCGACGCAACAGCCTGCGAAGTGATCCCGTCGTTGTTATATGCAGATTCTGGTCGAAGGTTAAGTGATCTTCCAATGGTACCATACACGCCCAACCTACCCTCGCCGCATGGAACGAACCGAATGCGCCGTTCATCAACAAAAAGTGCAGCGTGAAGCTTGTCCGCATCCTCTGCACTGAGGCCAGACACCCCTTTATCTCTATCGCGGATGACGCCTTGCGGCCAATTAACGATCATGTATCCTTTTCTCCGCAGGTCCCCGTCGAGAGTGGACCACGGGAGGCGACCATTGGATAACTTGAAGCCGATCTCCCCTGTATGTATGGTGGTCGATTGATTGAGCAGGTGTTGCATGTGATGAAGTGACTCACGAAGCATGTATACAAGTTCTTGTTTGATTTTATCGATCTTGCGGATCTTTTTAGGGTCCCCATTGTGTGCCGAACGAAAGACCGACGCCGAGGATTCAATCACGGAAGTATGCCTGTAGTAGATTCAACACTCAGATCTCTTGGAATAGCTGGAATAATGTCAAATATTGGCACTTTCCCCGGTTGCAGGAAGGATAAAAGTCGATTTAGCGATCATAAGAAGATATACTGACATCGAGTTCTGATCAACGTCCACTATACTTTCCAGTCCAGTCGATGGAGCATTCCGTGCGCTCCGAGGTAAGCTTGAAGAGATGAGGTCACGAGGGATACGCAGCCCATTTGAAGTCGCGAGAGCGAGCTGAAAGCAACAGCTTGGTGATTGAACATGGGCAATGGATGAACATACATACCAATTGACGTAGTCATAGTTCAAAGATGCGCTGGCATTCATCGAGCCCGAGGGAGGGATGTGGGAGGATGTATTGGAAGCCCGCTACATTAAACATGGCGGACGTTTCCAAAAAGTCGTTTTCATCGGGAGCTGGGGTCGGTATAGGAGGGCTAGGTTGTGAATTGGGCACCATGGATGGTGTGATAGGATGAGCTGTCGTAAATAGCTTTGAAGAAGTGTGAGCAAGTGAGTGGCGCGCTATGACTTGTAAATGCTTACACCAAGATCGAAATCCACCACTTGCTCAGCGCTGCGGATATGCATGGGGGATGGGGGATGTGGTTGGAAGGACACTTGGCATGGCGAGTCGAAATTAGCAAGGCCTGTCTGTCGGATGGAGAGTACGGTAAGTGTAAATACTGTATCTGATAAGCGTCCTTGCCTGGTTCTCGACAGAATTCAACCGAGGTACTCCCCATAAATATATTTTTGCACCCCATCTCACTGCTGATACCATGGATTCACTGGAGGGAGAGAAACGAACAATTCTGACTTCATCATCATGCTGTAGATGTCCGATGGGATTGCCAGTAGTTGCGTCCCAGAAACGAACAGTTTTATCCCAGGATGCGCTCGCAAGGACAGATCCATTTGGGGAGAGGGAGAGGGAGACTATAGCCTCAGTGTGACCTGTCCACGGGAGTCCGATTTGTTCTCCTGTGTTGGATTTATTATTCCATATTTGGTAGTACTTGATTACCTAATCATAGCTACATCGCAGTTTACTTTCCTTTAGTCTTACTTCAGTGACATACTGAGTATTCTACAGGTATAGTTACATCCTACTAATAATATAGTGACATACTGAGTATTCTACACCCCCTGTTCCCATTTTCATTCCTGCTTCTCTTGTGCCCGCTGTACCTGCTGGCCCTGTTGCAGGTTATTCTGATATAGATTCAGACTCAGGCGCTCAGAATATCGCCAATCCCTCTATTTCTTCACGTTGTGCGGCTGATGTGCCACCCTCCACACCAGTCGATATTATCCCCACCAGTTCGCTTTCTTCCATGTCCATCCGTGAACCGCATGCCAGCTCTGTCGCATTGTCCACTACATCCAGTCTACAGGTTGACCTCGGGAAAATGTTGATCAGTGGCAAAAAGAACACAGAAGGATCCGCCACCACTGCACGCAGAATCAGTAACTGTAAGGTCACACTGTTTGACCCAGTCCCTGCTGTGATTCAGGATCCAGCTGAAGTACAAGGCCCAGCTGACAGGCCAATTCAGCCCATTATTGGTCGTCCCACTTGTCATAGGGCTGCTAAGACCAAAGCAGCTAAAGTCTAAGCCCTATGATGAATCACTGTGCATGCTCACACTCTTCGGTCTGTACCATGACACTTGGTTACGAATTTACGAGTTGATCCTTAATGCATCCTCCTTGACTCTTTCCCGGGCCTTACATACAATGCTTAGGACTCTGTTCTCATGATGTTTGTTACAAGTTCACGATGTCATCATGAAATGAAATATCAGATATCTAGTCTGTTCAATGACACTGTGGGCTTGAATGTAAGAATTGCTCAACTCAATGCAAACTAAGTACCAAACAAGTTATAATGACTCACCCACCATTCTCGATCATTAGGCAGATTATCTGGTCACATCCGCAGCCTGAGGGGGGCATGGCGGTCCAGGAATTCAGCCATAGAATCGACGAACTAATACTAATCTGCCAACTAATATGACACCGACACCTGGACCGCCTCCCCAGTCGTCCCTATACCCCTCCCGACAACAGCATTTCTCCCCCTGCAGTCTACAGCCTCAGCGTTGGTGACCTCTCCTCCGATGCAGCCTTAATTCGAACCGCTTCTTCCAGATGCCACGCCCCAGTCGGTGCACAGCGTTCCATACGCTTGTGTACCCATCCTCGTCGCTTCAACCCCATTGCTGCCCCATCGTCTACTCGTTTTGCAGCAAAGACCCTGAGACAAAAGCCTGTCAATGAATCCCGTAACGAGGATTCTGATGAGGGTGATCAGATGGCGATTCAGACTTCCAGCCCATGATCACCACTGGAATTTAAAACACCACTCCGTCCGCCTGTAAGTCTGACCGTTATCTGTCGTCAGCACACCGAATCTGAATCCAAGGCTTCATGAAGAACTTTGCCACAGCTACTGCCGGCTCAAGGATCCCCCCCAGTCGTCTCCAACCAGAATTTAAAGTCAAGCAAGTCTAAGGTTTTAAATCATCTTTCCCTCCTTGACCACGCTACCACCCATGTCAAGTACCTCGAGATGACCACACAACTTCAGACGAGGCTGCAACAGGCCGAGAACGAGGTCCAACTGTGACGACTCTGCTCGTGAGCACCACTCCGCTTCATATCTACGACCTTGTCTCACCCTTGTGCTAGTCTAAGCATCCGGATCAACCTTGCCCCCCTGGAAGACCTTAACCGTTATCTTCAAGTCTTATGCACATGACAACCCATTTTAAGAACTTTAAACCCAGGCAGCAGCAAAATGAAAGCACGACAACCGTAGGGCACTGCCACCCAATGCCTCTTGCCTTTCAATTTGTACCATCGTCACCTGCTGCAGCATGTTGCACCACTTCTGAATCACAGTTGTTCGTTCCCACTACACCCTCATGCTACGTTGTGTCTTCGTCCTATGTCATGTCTTCATGGACCACCACCAACACAATGCACTTGCTGCCACTTGGCCTACTGCCGCCGATTCAGACCTCCTAGTTGGTGGCAAGTACATTGACAGACTCAGCAAGAAACATCTAAGCTCTTGTTGATATTTGGGTCTGAATCCAACCTGCACTATCATTGTCCAAGTAAGTAAAAGTTTGGCCACGTTCCTGCAAGCGTTCCTGTCTGTTAACATGTTCCTTTTTTTTTGTCAGAATTTTTCTCCACTGTCTATGGTCATCTCGAAATCCTCTACCAAGGACATCTTGAATGTATTGTGACAGCAGCAGGTGAGATTCCAAGTACAGTGTTTAACATCTTTGACTGATTCAATGCTCGGAAGGTTTGCAAAGGACAATACCATTTCCTCTGAGTCATCATCCTGGGCCTTCTCAACAAGCCCTCCGCTCTTGGTCTGAATCTTTGTAAAATCCTACTAGCTATGAAATAGATGGTTGGCCATGACTGACACTACGAGTTTATGTACACTACAATTTAATGAATGAATACATTCTTTCTAATTATCTCATGTTCTGAAGTCACACCAATGCATTACAATGAGTAAGATATTTTTTTCTCATTATCACATGTTTTGAAATCATGCCAATGCATTACAATGAGATGCCTTGCATAAAAATGTCTTGGACAGTGGTTATGTCGCATTAACATGGAGTGCTTGCATTCTAACAGACCCCTCCTGATAATTTTCATGACCCTCCATTGTATGCCATTTTAAGGCAGTTGTAATGAGGCACAGGACCATGGTAATGGGAAAGCCTGTTCGTTATAATGGCATGCTCATGTAATTCTTCACCGTTACGATGCATTGTAAGGCACTAGGGGCAAACCACCCATTAAAATGTATCATAAGTTATCGGCATGGCCCGAAGATTTTTCTGACATAGGTATTCCGCAAGGGCTGCACAGAGGTCTGGAATCTTGAACATAGCAGCCGCATCATCCACACTGAGTCTCAAAGATGGCTTGCTGGCAAGGTGAAAAGCAGTAGTTGTAGTCGACAAGGTGCGGTGGGGTTTTGCAGTGTTGGGGATACATCCACGCGCAAGTGCGTCGGCAATCGTGAAGTAGTTGACGGTAGGCCGGCCAGCAGCCACAAAGTAAGGGTCATCTTCCGAATCTGGTTCGTGCTCATCATTTTTCTTGAAAACCCTGTCATCATTGACTTCTCATAGATCTGTGTTGCCCACTTGGGACTTGATGTACATAGCAATGTCAAAGTGAAAGCATTTCTCCGCACGGTCAAGGTGGCATGTGATTTGGTTGTAGTAGTTGCAATTGTTTCCAGCTCAGGCCGGAACCTTGATCTCTTGGACATGTGCGTGTTCAGTGGGATCTGCAGACCACTGCATAACTGCACCTGAAAGACGGGTGCTTGGGACGACACTTTGAAGTAGCTCTAACTTGGAAATTCCCCAAGAATCCTTTCACGCACCAGCCCATGTGATAGCATCCTTATGATCGTGGAAGTCCTGCAGGGCTTTTGCAATGTTAATGAGCAAATCGTCTGTGAACACTGGGGCTTGGGCCAAGTAGCGAAAATCAACAAGCGAACGTATAGCAATAAGGAAGCGTTGTGGAACTGAGCCAGCAATAACACCGATGATGTAATGCTGAATGGCGTGGTGATCACACCCTGTGGCCTGCTTCAACTTTGATATACCATCCTCAAAGGCACAATATCCAACAGGGGTTTGGAGCAAAGAAAAATGGAAGTCGAGTTCAGTCGCTCCGGTCACAGCAATGCTCCACTTGACGTTGTGGTCCCAGAAGAACTGGTAGAAATGGTGGAGAGCTTTGGGGGTAATGAATTCACAGGGTTCGGAAAGTGGCCAGTCAATCCAGACAGGGTCGACGACACCATTCAACCCGAGACGTCTGACCACCTTTAAGAAATTCTTGTAGTCTGAGGGATCATGTTCAGCACACACGGTCCGAATAGCTGAAAGTGTAGTTTGGCTAGTGCATGCAGAGTGATGAAAGGGATCGCCAAAATGCTTGGACGTGGCGGTTGTGACTGGAGGTGCCTTTGTACCCATACTGGCAATGAGACACTCTTCCGGTGTGTCTGCGATCCATGACACTAACTGAAACAACCCAAAGGTAACCAGCGTCAACTGGTACTCTAGGGAATCGAGGAAAGGAGAACGCACCAAGAGCGCTAGCAAATGGTTGTGGAGGTGATCTCGCTGGTTGTAATGGGGAAAAACCAAGAGAACTAAACTGGAGTTCTCTGGCTGGGACTTGTGCCCTTATATACTACTACATATGTTTGTACATATTTGTATCAGATCTACTGATGACTGTTCTAGAATATTCCAGATTCTAGTGGCATGAGGTAGAAGCATGCATCAAGCACGGCCATGGAATGGAAACAAAGTGATGCATGAGGTGACCACGCGGTGGTGACAGAATGGAAGAGAAGAAAAGAAGAACATAGCCATGCACTGCACGGAGATGAATGAAGTGAGGAGTGCATGAGGCATAATGTGAAAAGAAGAGAGAAGCATAGAGACAGTGTGGCTGTCATATGTTAATCTGATAAGATAAAGAAAGAAAGGAAAAAAAGGACTAAGTCCGTTAGGATGCTGTAAGGCGTACTGAGCCATAACACTAACAGTGTGTAGCAGTACTGTAAATTTCCTACCGGGTCGCTCATCATGACCCCCACAGTGGCTGTGGTCTTGAGAGGAGCAAGAATATGGTTGAGCGCTTGACGGAAGAGTCGATCCTTCAGCAGTCCACAGATGTGACTGTCCTTGTGGACGAATTTGGGAATAGAAAGGAGGGCGAGAAGAAGATACCCATGAAGTGAGGTTTTGCTGTGTATGTTTGCATTGATATTCACAAGGCTAATGAGAACTGGGTAGGCCATACAATTACCCATCATAACAGATATGTTTGTCTTATCCGATGCGAGAACGACGCCCAAGATGGTTGCACCGGCAGGAAGAGCGCACTGCGAGGTGAGTTAGATTGATATCAAAATGACGGGTTGAACCTACCTGAATGTTCCAAGCCTGGTCTCCACTCAACCACTCATCGTAAATACGACATATCTTGGCCGCGGACGTCCAAACTTTCCGCGGAACGAAAGAGATGTGTGGAGTAAGTACCAGGTGACTGAGGAGTGACTGAAGGCATTCCAACAGTTGGCGATAAAAGAGTTGAATGGATTGTTTAATAGGGCTTTCGGGCTTCATGTCTTCACACAGCCAAGCCGGACTGGAGGGGAGGACTTCTGCTCGAGAGCAGAGCTGCTTTCCAGTGCAAAAAGAGAGAGGGGTGTCCCGGAGCTGAAAGATGATCAGGCACAAGAAAGAAGAAAAAGAAGAAAAGCACGTACAATGTCTAGTGCCAGCAACGAATTGATGGCAGTCAAAGTCATCCCCGAATGTAGCAACCACAATGTGAACTGCCACTCTTTGCATGATGCAACATGGAAGTATAGATTTTGCCGCCTCTCATCAGCATACTGATCATCACGGAATGCATCCATGAAGGTCTTTCCACCGGGAAAGGCCTCACTACAGCCTTCATAAGTTTCTACAAATCCGCTCGTAGGGGGCATGACTTCTTCTGGGATGTCCATTGTGGAGTCCGATGCTCTAGGAGACGGTGGATTCAGGTCCCAGTCGTTGAGTTGACCCATCGGCACGTTCCTGTCGGGACTCAGTGAGCGAACTTGTTGGTTGACAGATGGGCCAGGCATGCTATTTCCAAGGGGCGGTTGTTGAGGTTGAGAGAACCAATGAGCACAATCCTTGTGCCAGTTCCAAGTCACAGAACCGCAAGAACCCAAAGGCTGATTCATATGTTGAAGAATGTTCATTTCAGAATGGAATTTCTTGCCGCATTGAGGGCAACTGATTGATATTAGATTGCCGTGATTGGCTTTCACCCTGGGCATGCCAGAGAGTGGGAAGGAGAAACGGTGAAAAGATAATTGCACTTCAAGTCGCTCAGTGGGAAACTTCAGAGTAAGGCATCGCTTGTGAGCAACATGGCAACACTGACGTACATACTTTTAGTTCTTCAACCAGTCACTATCGTGATGGCCACTGGCACCCAGCTCAGTGAACATGACTTGGGTATTCGAGCAACCACCGCTCCTAGTCACAAAGCACATACAAAAGTAACTGCACACAAGCAAGGAACAGACAATATATTTCACTTATCTCTGTTTCCTCACCTCTACAACAACACCATCTCCCAGATACATATGACTAGTTACCATCCCAGTCTCTCAGACCCCGCCGCTTCAGCAGACAGCATTGCGGAATACGAAAACAACTTTGATGAAGATAGCGAGAATGTGGTGTTGGACACAAACATATGTACAGGTAAGCACCTCTTGGATTCCAATTGTACAACTCAGATACACACTTTAAGCAGGAATCTTTGGAATTGAATATCATAGTACCTCCGCTGAACGATCCCACAGAAGCATGGCTTTTACTTGCGGCTGCACGCGCTGATCGACAAGTACAACTTATGCGAAAGAATCTTGCTCTTCAAATCATCCATCGCAATACAGTAACCCTTCAATACAATCGCCTCGTACTGGAAAAAGCATGAGAAGAACTGCATGCTGTGGAGCATCTCATTGGGCATGTACATTTTACAATTCAAAAGAGTGGTATACCTGTCGCCTTTGAGGGCACAATGCCTGAGGGCCATTCCATTCAACTACCCTCGCCCATTTGCAGTGAGTGACTCGAGTACTCAAATTCATGAAATAAATTATTAACAAGTTCTTGATAGACATGCACAGTACTTCTATGCCTCGCGTGCCATCTCCTGTCTTCAATGTAAAGTTAGACTAGTATGTACTACATATTCAAATGACAGATGTACTACAACTCGAAATGGCCAGCATCAATGGATCGTAGTGCTGTAGTACCGGTGGTCCAATCTGTCCGGCTCTGTCCAGCTCTGTCCGGCTCAACCCCAAATCTATGCGGTGGCACTAAAATTGCCACCACCAATTCAACCCGCGACGTTGAATTGCCAAGTGAGTAGTACTAGCGCCGCTACTACAACCATGCTACAACGTGCTTGAAGTTCATGCATTGCTGCAGTCACAATCGCCTCCTTGTATTCACACGACGCAGACAGGTGCTTGCAAACGTCATCCGGCGACTGACTCGCATCACTGCTATCTCCCCCTCAAGCTCGATGGCTAAGGGCCTCAAGTTCCTTCATCGCTCTGTGGGCTTGTCAGGTCAGGATGCGTCATGGGGAACCCCAGGTGTGTGCCAGCGGCTGTCGATCCATGATGTACACTGACCGTGTTCATTATTTAGCGTTGTCGATTGCTTGCGCACAGTGGCGCTCCGTCTCTCCCCCTCAATCAACTTGTTGGCTCAGGTCTGGCCACTCTCCCTCTGCGCATCCCAGCATCACTTGTCGACCTCGCCGTGGGCATCTGCATCCGTGCTCCCGTACACGACGCAACTGTTCAGTGCAACCTTCTTGCCGCCTGGCTTGACCTGTATGGTGTTCGGGTCAACCTGTGGGTTCTCTGGGTTCTCTGGGTTCTCTGGGGACTTGCCAGTGCTTGGTCAATGCCCATCATCACTGTCGTTTCCTGTTGACTATGCACTCTGGCCCATCACCTTCAACTCAGTTTCTTCAACCTCTTCAACCTTCGCCTCACCCCTCGTCCTCTGCCCCGGGCATAATGCGGCTGATCAAGCATGGGGGCAAGCGGCGGTTTTGAGAATCTCCCCCACCTGGCTGATGCTCCGAGTCGTCCTGTCCTTTCTTCAAGTTAATTCTCCTCCGAGTCGCCCTCACTTACAAGTTCCAAATTAGATGGTCTTTGGTGAACCCCAGCATGGCGAGAGCATATGATGATTTGTTGTGCCAGTGGTGGGATGGCTCAGATCGGCCCCGTGATTGTAGTAGTACTTTGTACTCAGACTACACTAGTAGTAGTAGTAGTAAAGCCTCCCATAGCTGACTCGGAGTACATGAATTCAAGTTTTCGCTGCTATACAGAATGGTCTGTTGCAGTGCTGTACAGGTCTGTGCTCGGCAAAGATCTGGGATCTCAACTAAGGTAAGGGTCGGTTTGACAATGGTCTGTAACAGAGTGGACAGTTCCATACAGGTCTGTGCCTCGGCAAAAATCTGGCATCTCGGCTAAGGCAAAGGGTCAGTTTACTGATGTCAGATGGATTACCAGGACGTTCACGAAGATCGTACCTTTGATGTCATCAATATTGACTCATATGACATGATACTTGGTACACCTTTCCTGTACCAACACCAGGTGCTCCTGGGTTTTAATCCTGCCCAGGTTACGGTGCGTAGCAACCACTCTCTATCGATTTGTGGCACTCAAGCCTTCACAATAGAGTCGCGTGCAACTGAAATTTTGAAGGATCGGGTTGATTCATATTGTGCAGAACTACGGAACTATGCTAAAGACATTTGTAAAGAGGCAGTGAAGACCCTGCTACCTCCACTATGTGCAATAAACCATGTCATACCTCTAATTGACGAGCACAGAGTATATGCTTGGCAGCTGTCCAAGTGTCCTGAGCCCTTACGACCCCTGTGGAGAACCAAACAGGATGACTACCTCAAGACGAAATGATGGCAGTTCCATTGCAGCACAAACACCGTTCCAATGTTAATGCTAAAAAAGCCATCTAAGGATGGAACGCTACAGCTACAAACTGTCGTTGACACCCATGAACGGAACAAGAATACCCAGAAACTCGCCTCACCTCTACCTGACATTGAGACTATCCTTCATGACGTTGTTGGCCACCCTTACCACACCCTACTTGATGGTAAGGATGGCTACGAACAAATTCGTGTAACACCTGGAGATGTACCTAAAACCCTCTTTACGACACCAGATGGGACAATGGTCAGTCACGTTATGCAGATTGGCGACTGCAACGCTGGCGCAACATATCAAAAGTGAAGTGCCAGATGGCGCCTTACACTCTCGTAATCGAGGGTACTGTGTGGTAACCACGAGCAGTACTGACAGAGGAAGACTGGTCAGGTAAGAGGAACTTACTTGACACACAAGTGTTGTGGGTTGAGAGAAGAGCGTGAGCGGTAAACCATTATATTTAGGAGGGATAAGCCACTCCTTATATACAGTGTCTGTGTGCACACAAACCATGTACGTAGATGGTAATTACCATACATAGAGGCTCTTATCAAGAGATAAGAGATAAGAGGGAGTTCTGCTATAGGCTCCCAATAATAGCTTATCTATGATGTCATAGATAAGGAGATAAGAAGATAAGGTATGTAATCATAATATCGTCATGATTATGTAAGATGTCTAGACCCGGCTGTAATAGAAGAGCAGAAGTAGAACAGGCTAGACTTAGCATCTTATCTAATCTAATCTCAATACTCCTCCTCGAGATTATGATGAATAGGAAATCATACGAAGGCCTTTGCGTATGTCTTTGAACTTGACCGGCGAAAGATTCTTGGTAAAGATATCTGTGATCTGTTCTCCAGTTGGAATATAGAAGAGATCTATCTTGTCTCCTTCTTCCACACATTCTCGGATATAGTGGTAGCATATTCCAATGTGTTTAGATTGTTGCTCCTGAGCAGGATTCGTTGCCAGAAAGATTGCTCCCTGGTTATCACAGTAAAATGGAACTTTTGGTATGGAAAACTGAATCTTGCCTAGGAGAGATTTGATCCAAGATATCTGCCTTGTTGTGTCAGACATGGCCATGTACTCGGCTTCTGTGGAAGACAATGCTACAGTTTTCTGTCGTCTGGTCAACCATGAGACAGGGGAATTTGCTAGGAATAGGACATATCCTGTGATGGACTTCTGATCATCAGGATTTGCTGCCCAATCACTGTCCGTGTATCCTAAGAACCCATCATGGTTAGCACCATTGAATCATAACGCTAGATTCTTGGTTGATCCAAGATATCTGACGATATATAGTGCCCGACTAAGGTGTTCTTGGGAAGGATTAGCACAGAATTGTGACATGCGGATGACCGCGAAGGCAAGGTCTGGTCAGGTTCCAAGCATAATATATAGCAAGGATCCAATTACCGATTGGTATTGGGAACATAGAGTCGAGGTTGCCTTGATCTCAGAGATTTTTGGATTATAACCCAATGGTAATGGTGTCCAAGCGGGTTTGGCGTTTTGCATCCTGAATCATTTAAGGACTTTTTCCGCATAGACACATTGGTCCAGGGTTAATGTCCGTTTCTTTCGATTGCGGGTGATGCGCATTCCAAGGTATTCCTTGGCTTTGCCTAAATCTCTGGATTCCCATACCTTCATGAATTTCCCTTTCTCCTTTTTCACAAGTTTCAGGTTTGATCCCATGAAGAGTATGTCATCAACATAAACAATGACTATAACGATATCAGCCTTATCAAACTTGTAGTACACACTGGCATCCGAGTGTGTACGGGTAAACCCCAAGGTTAAAAGAGATTTGTGAAGTGTTACGATCGCTTCTTTTCTCGACTTACTCTTTGACTTCCCCACACCGTTCCTCTTTACTACCGGAAGGGGTACTCATCGCTTTTCTTCTCTTTTCACCTCGGACTTCTATCTCCACCGATCGGTTCTCTTGCGCCGATTACGTAGTTCCCCTTACTCATCGTTTCCATCACCTTCTATCTCATTCTACGATGACGTGTCCCGCAGGTTAGGGCAGGCGTTGCTTGGTCCGTGCGCATTCTTCCTTTTCTATATAAACTGTCGTACTTCCTGTATCGTATCTCTAACTTTGACCTACTTGATACTCCCTCGAATATACCAAGGTCTCTGTTCCTTGCCCAGGATCTCTCTTAGTCCTCGTTGTACTATTGAGTCGACGCTCCTCTGAAACTCTCGAACCCCCGGCGTCCATTCTGACGCTTGAATCCCTAAAGGACGACCCTTAGGGTGATCCCACAATCAATCAAGTCTACGCCTGTACCTACCCGGTCCAAGCGTAACAAAAGGTCAAAGTTACCTTACTAGGCTATCACCGTTATAGTCCTCCACCATTTCGTACCCACAGAACAACCCGCGATACTCATGGCGCGGCACCCGAGAACAACCCACCGATTCACCTTCAGAAGCTGAACTCTCTGAACCGGAAGAAAACTCCGATCAGGACGTAACCATATCATCTGACCTCGAACAAACCCAAGACCTCGACTTAGCCCACCAGCTCGCACACACCCACCTCCCTCGCGCCCCCACTCCCCCCTCTCCAACCCCAATTGCCACCAACCCAGTTTTCCCCCCTCTTACCCCACTTCCCTCATCCCACGCACCATCACTTCCTCCCCCACCGTTCCCCAGACCACCTTCGCCCATGTCCTCCTCTAAACCCACCAAACTCCGTATCGGAGCACCGGAAGCCTTTGACGGATCATATGACAAATCCACCCAATGGTTGAACACCGTACAATTCTACCTCCTCGTCAACGACAAAGTCTACGACACTGACAACAAGAAAATCGCCTTCGCCCTCTCGTACATGACCAAAGGATCCGCCCTCACTTGGGCAAGCACATTCAGACAGAACGCCATCACCGGGACTACCATCGCCATGGGCACGTTCCCCAATTTCATCTCAAAATTCGAAACCGCGTTCAAACACCACGATGTCACTGGAACCGCCATTGCTTGGCTCTCCACCAAGCGCATGACCAAAGGAAAAAATAACACCTACTTCCCGACCCTCATTGAGTATGTTTCGCACTTCAAAAACTACTCAGCACTCGCCAGCATCACCGACCAAAATGTCCTTATCGGATATTTCTCGGCTGGAATCCCTTCCCCCCTCATGCGTCGAATCATGTCCATGGACACTGTCCCCTCCACCATCGAAGACTGGTACAAGAAAGCCATCTCTTTCCAGACCCAATGGGAACGCGCCGAAGAAATCTCCAAACGAAACTCCAAACCCACTCACCAATCCTACCACTCCTTCTCCACCCCCACCAAAGCTCGTGACCCCGACGCCATGGACGTAGATGTCATCAAAGTAGGGAAACTCACGGCCGAAGAACGCAAGAAATGCATGGAGAAAGGACTCTGCTTCCGTTGCAGACAACCCGGACACATGAGTTCCAAATGCCCTAAGTACAAAGATGGCGCACCCAAAGTTCAACAGGTTACGGAAGATCTCCCGAAACTGGAACCCGTCGATGATGACGAAGAAGACGAGAATATGAGAAGGATCTCCTTCTCTACCATGGATTTTTAGATCAGGAAACTCCTTCGACGCAAGTTCTCCCTAGTGTAAAGTGTGCTGCGATCAATGTAAAAACTACCCCCTCTATGCAAATCCCAATCCAACTTATCGAACCATCGCACGCCTTGAAAGCCGTCGACACCCGTGCCCTCATTGACAGTGGCGCAAGTATCTCCTGTCTCGATTGGGGATTCGTCAGAAAACACTCCCTCCCTACCACCCGACTACAGAAACCCATCTATGCGAGGAACGCTGACAACACCATCAACAGCAAAGGAGTAATTCGCTTCACCTCCACTCTCTTCCTTAACATCGAAGGCATCGCCCGGAAGGTCACCTTCCACGTTATCTCCCTAGGAAATGAAAACGTAATCTTAGGACTCCCTTGGCTCAAAGACGTCAATCCCACCATCGACTGGAATTGAAGAACTCTGTCCATCGATGAGTCCCTCGACCAGTCTAAAGACCTCTACCTCTCCCACACCGCCGACACCTCTCGTCACGACTCCCATTTCCAGAAATCCCCCTATCGACCCCCTCAGCATACCCATGTCAACGCCATCACCGACTCTCGACTCTTCGAGTACAACGGATGGGAGGAAGAATCCCAATTCCTGACTCGCGCAGATACGAACCGAACCCTTCACCGAATTATCAGATGTGGATCCCGCTTTCTTTACAGAGGTTCCCCTTTGGAAGAAAAGATATTGAAAATCACCACGGCCACTGAACTTGCCGCCGCCGCTGAGAAGGCGAAACCAAAACAAACCCTTCCCCCAGAATTCGCCAACTACGCCTCTGTCTTCTCCAAAGAAGTAACTGATCATGTCCCACCGTCGAGGCCCTACGATCACGAGATCAACCTTGACGACTCCTTCACCCCAAAAGTTGGGAAAGTTTACCCCCTATCCCCCGACGAACGGAAAGCCACCGAAGACTTCCTCCAAGAAAATCTCGATTGTGGAAAGATTCGCCCTTCCAATTCCCCCCAGGCATCCCCATTCTTCTCTGTCAAGAAGAAGGACGGCAGCCTCCGCCCCTGTCAGGATTACCGATACCTGAACGAACATACCACCCACGACGCCTATCCACTCCCCCTCATCTCCGACCTCATCGACAAACTCAAAGACGCCAAACTGTTTACTAAGTTTGACGTCCACTGGGGGTACAACAATGTCCGAATCAAGGATGGCCACCAGTGGAAGGCCGCCTTCATCAGACACAAAGGCCTCTTTGAACCGACAGTAATGTTCTTTGGGCTTACCAATTCCCCTGCCACATTCCAGCGGTTCATGAACGACTCATTCCACGACATGATCGCCGAAGGATGGCTTGTCATTTATATGGATGACCTCCTTATTTTCTCCCCCGACGAAGAGACCCACCGCGAGCGCACCAAACACGTCCTCCAACGCATGACGGAACTGGATCTCCACCTCAAATTGGAGAAATGTCGCTTCGCCACTACCGAAGTAGAGTATCTCGGCATGATCATCAAACCGGGTCAACTTGCCATGGATCCCGTAAAGCTAGATGGAATTGCCAGCTGGCCCACCCCTGAGAAAGTCAAGGACGTTAGATCATTCCTTGGCTTTGCCAACTTCTACCGACGTTTCATCCCAGATTACTCCAACGTCGCACGCCCTCTCATTGACCTCACCAAGAAAAACCTACCCTGGAACTGGTCCTCTGCATGCCAACATTCCTTTGACACACTCAAATCCTTGTTTTTGTCTAAACCAGTCTTACACCTCCCTGACCCTGCTGCACCCTTCGCCGTTGCCACGGACGCCTCCAAATATGCCTCCGGCGCCATCCTTCTCCAAACCGACTCCAATGGGGAATGGCATCCCTGTTCCTACCTCTCCCAGTCGTTCTCTCTGGCGGAACGGAACTACGATATTTATGACAGAGAACTCCTCGCCGTCATCCGAGCCTTAAAATCATGGCGACACTACCTCCATGGATCCCCCTTCCCAGTCCAAGTCTTCACCGACCATAAAAACCTCACCTACTTCCGTTCTCCCCAAAACCTCAACCAATGACAAGCCCGTTGGCTCATCGACCTCGCAGACTTCGACCTGAAACTGGTCCACGTCCCAGGGAAACTCCTCGCCGGCCCTGATGCCCTCTCTCGTCGCCCTGACCTCCTTCCCCATTCCGATGATGACAACGATGGAGTTACTCTCCTTCCCCCATCTCTCTTTGTCAATGTTATCGACGTCGCCCTCTCTCACCATGTCCAATCTGCCTCTGCAGGCGACCCCCTTGTCCTCCAAGCCCTCCAGTCCATGAACGAGGACATCCCTCCCCCCTTCCGTTCCCGCCTCTCCGATTGGCAGGTCAAAGCGGGCATCCTGACCTATCAGGGTCGTGTCTACGTCCCCAATGATGACTCCCTCCGTCATGCCATTCTCCAACGTTGCCATGACCACGAAACTGCCGGTCACCCCAGCTACCTGAAAACCCGTCAACTCGTCTCTGCAGAGTTCTGGTGGCCCGGCCTCGCCTCCTACGTCCGCAAATATGTTGAAGGCTGTGCCACCTGCCAGCAGAACAAGACTAATACCCACCCCACCGTCCCGCCGCTTACCCCCATTCACTCCTCCACGTCCCGCCCTTTGCAGCAGGTCTCCTGCAACCTCATCACCGACCTTCCTGTCTCTGCCGGCTTCGATTCTCTCTTGGTCGTGGTCGACCATGGGCTTACAAAGGGGGTGATTCTCTGTCCTACAAAGAAAAACGTCACTGCGGAAGGCGTCGCTGCACTCTTTTTCCACAAAGTATACCTCCACTTTGGCCTCTACGACAAAATCATCTCCGATCGAGGTCCCCAATTCGCCTCTTCCTTCGCTCAGGAACTCGGAAAGCTCCTGAAATACAACCTATCACTCTCTACTGCCTACCATCCCCAATCCGACGGAGAAACCGAACGAGTAAACCAAGAGGTGGAAACATACCTTCGGATCTTCTGCGGGAACAACCCCGGATCTTGGGCTGATAACATCTCCCACGCCAAATTCGCCCACAATCACCGCCCTCATTCCGTCACCAATCAATCCCCATTCTACCTCATGATGGGCTATGAACCCCGTGCCCTCCCTTCGGTAATCTCCGATACCACCACCCCCGCAGTTGAAACCCGCTTAAAGACCCTCTCTGCCGCTCGTGACGAAGCCCTAGCCGCACACGAACTAGCCCGTCAAGTCATGGCAGCTAGAACTCGATGATCCTTCTCCCCGTTCAAACTTGGGGACAAAGTCTGGCTCGAGGCCAGAAATCTCAAACGATCCATCATCAACCCGAAATTTGCCCCTAAACGAGAAGGACCCTTCCTTATTACGAAAGTCCTATCTCCGATCGTCTACCAACTTTGTCTACCAAAAACCTGGAAAATCCACCCGGTCTTCCACGCCTCCCTCTTATCTCCCTATCGCGAAAACGCCGTCCACGGCCCTAATTTCCCATCGCCACCCCCTGACCTTATCAACGGAGAAGAAGAGTATGAAATCGAGAAAATTCTACGCCACCGCGGAACTCCGACCAAACGATCGTTCCTGATCCGATGGAGAGGATATTCGGCCGAAGAAGACTCTTGGATCCCGGAACGGAATCTGAAAAATGCCAAGTCCGCTCTCACCACATACAAAAGACTCCATCCTGCCGTTTTCCCCTCTTAACTTCGCTTCACCATCATCCCCTCATTACCATGTCTGCCAATGCTTCCTCGATTTCTACTGTGTCCTCTCTCCCTTCAGTTTCACTTCTTTCTTCTCGCAGTCCTTCTCCTGCCTCTACCAGGGCCAACGCTGGTTGGGGATTACCTCGAAGAGATGGTAGGGGATCTCCAGATGTCGATAACCTGCCTACTCCTCCTCCTGCTCCACTGGAACCGGCATCTCATTCCCCAGTAAACCCCACTCCCATCCTATCAGTTGACGTCCCTCTCGCCGCCCATCGCCTTCGTGAAGGAACCCTAGATGATCATGCTCGTGATATCCTCCATTCCCATCTCTATGCTCCCCACCTTCACCGTGCTTTCGAGTTTCATCTTGAACCGAACTCTCCCCTCTGGAGCATAACTTGCATGTACCTCCAGAACCAACGCTTGAAGGCCATCCTAGACCTCGCCTCCTCCCCATCTAGTATAGGCCGCAGATGCAATACCCTTCGTACCATTCAACGCGAAGTAGAGGAGGACTTGTTCTCCACCTTTTACCAGATGCAGATGCCCGAGTTCGCCAACGACCTAGAACGATATGTCAAAGAACTGACTACGTCCACTAACCCCCAACCGCTCCCATCCGCTTCCTCGTCTCCAATCTCTCCGGAGACCGAGTTCACCCTCCAACGTGCTGAACTTCGTCACGAAGTCGATACCACAGGGACTATCCATGGCGAACCCATCGATGCCCCACTCTCCCGTAACCATCCTCGCTACCACGAGTCATGTTTCGAATGCCACCACCTTGGCCATATTCGCATCCACTGCCCATGGTATGTCTGTCCAATTTGCAAAGTCAACCACCCGGGTCACCCCCAACGCCGCTGCCCACTGGGTCGTCCCCATTCTCGCCCCTCATCGTCCTCATCCTCATCCTCTTCTCAACCTCGTCCCATTCTTCCACCCCGTTCTCAACCTCGTCCCGTTCCTCCACCCTGTTCTCGACGAATGGTCCCGGAAAACTCCCGTGTTCGACGTCGCAACCCTCGCTCTCGCTCCCCTCCGCATTCTCATTCCCCTCTCGAAGACTTTGAATACGACGACGTCGCCATCGCTAACATGACTGGCTCTCCTATCTCTTCGTACATCAACTTCTGACTCGCGCTGTTCATATGTTATCCTTCTCCGGAGTTTCGGATGTAAACAGGGGGTAATGTTACGATTGCTTCTTTTCTCGACTTACTCTTTGACTTCCCCACGCCATTCCTCTTTACTACCGGAAGGGGTACTCATCGCTTTTCTTCTCTTTTCACCTCGGACTTCTATCTCCACCGATCGGTTCTCTTGCGCCGATTACGTAGTTCCCCTTACTCATCGTTTCCATCACCTT
>JBBPRK010000663.1:0-19239 GCA_038093075.1 Boletus patriciae
CTCAGTAGGATCTGAGAAGCACCTCAGGAAGTGTCAGGGACAGTCTCTGCTTAGGAGAAAGACTCCAAGTAGACACTTACCAGCAGAACTCATCACAGGAAACCCAAGAGAGGCCCTTGTGTGATTCCCACCCCCAAACTAGATACGTCCACTGTTAGGTCAGGACACCTTTAGGGAGAAAACCCCATGAGGGAAACTAAAGGGAATAGATCCCCAGCAGTAGGAACCTGTCAGTTCACTGTACTTGCTATCCACTCTAGAAGATAAGAGGTAATTGCGCTATAGAGACCTGATCTCACCAACTCCTTAGTGCACAATAGAATTGCATTATTGAACCAATCTGAGTGACTAAGAGACTTGTGTGAACCCACCTTGCAGTTGATCTGCAAACTTACAACAACCCAACATCCAGACATATCTTTGGATTACCAGCCACAAAGCAATTGTAGACATAACATTCCTACATCACTGCTGTGCAAGACCTAACATCTATCCAAACTTCCATTCTAGATGACCAATTCCTAGAAACACTTTGGTAGAGTCGAATCACCCGACCCTCTTAACGAACTCAACCTTTGGTACTAGTAACCACAAGACTTACTAGAGCCATCTATGTGCTTATCCATCAGTACACCATCACACCAACCAGACCACAAGAGGAGCTTTCTAGCCATATCCATCCCCCTCAACTATCGTTGAAGATTGACAACCACCCATGTTACTAGTGAGACTAAGTTTACTCACTGACTCAATACTCCTTAATTGTGTGTGTTGATTTGTCTAGGAGAAATACCATTTCCCTAGCTTATAGTCTGTCATCCTTGGAAGCTTAGGCAAGTTGTCTGGGGAACTATATCAGTTCTGAGTTGCCTTAGCTTAGAAAGATGACAGCACCCACAAGCATACCAATAGCTCGTCACCACCCCCCATCATCCACAAGGCCAAAAGAAACTGCCAGTGCGGGTGAGTGGCCCATCACCTCAATACCCTGCTGACCCCTTCCAGCCACCCGCTGACCTGCACCAAAAGTGTTTGATGCCAGATCATGGTCAAATCCCAGACATCTGACCCGATTTAATTTATTTCACACCTTTCCCACGGTCCGAATGCTTAGATAAATTAGGGCCAGATGGACCTTAGTATGGCCCACACTTTCTATTATTTTCTTATCTTTCCAACCACAGGTTGTTGAGAAATTAAATGATTTCTCCAACCAAAGTTCCAAGCCAACCACAACCCGGATGGAATGTTTTGTTCATATCTTTGTAAATACTAAGTATGCAGCTAAGTGTGTGAGAGAGAGAAAGATCATGTGACCCAGATGAGTCAGCATGAGTCAGCACAGCATCGTGTGTGCCTGCTGAGCCCATGCTGAGCCCAAGCTGAGCCAATGATTATCAATCCATATACCACAAATGGTAACTTTGCTTGGCATTCTCTTGGCATTTGTCAGCATTCTCTCACATTAGTAATCACCTGTCATCCACTTATGGTGGCACAGCCTCATGTACAAATCTATAAAAGGGGAACAAATCAGACCCAAAGAGACAAGCAATTCAACTGAAGAAGGTCAGAACCAACCAATAGAGCTCAAACAGCTCTGAGAGTTCAGAGAATCATATACCTCATAAGGTAAAGAGCCCCAGAGCTCACTTAAGAGGAAATTCCTTCACAGGAGCCCCCAGAAGCGGACTAAGTGAGGAATAAGACATACTATAGGATGTGTGAGACCTATTATCAGGCGGACACCTTTACGGAGAAAACCCAAGATGGGCAACTAAAGGGAAGAGATCCCCGGTAGTACGGATACTACATTTCCTAGTGCCTTCTATCCAGCCCAGGCACATAAGTGGTAGAGCACACTGTTTCAATGTCAGATACGAGATTTCCTCCTCTAACTCCCAGCCTAATGTGGGAAAGGGAAAGGAATCCCTGATGGAGAAGAGGAAGAAGATTTCCGGCTTCTGGAACTCCGAGAATGAAGGCGACACTGAGTCAGTCCGAGGGAACTCCGAAGGTTTGGGGATGATAGGGGAGGTCGGTACTCAACGTGCTTGGGACAAGTCAAATAGACTTGGAGTGACTACTGAGCAGTGGTCTACAACTGGGGACGACGACGAGTATAGTTCTATTTTGGAGCTCTAAGTCCAAGGTCGACTTAGGGGGAACAGACAGGAAGGTCGAGTGAGGGAGTCAAGAGGACAAGTGGAATTTAGAGGGCATGGGTATAAAGACAGTGACATGATGATGAGGGGACAAGACAAGAACACGACGAGATATTCAAACTAAAGTACTAGTGCTACAAAGTCTGGGTTTATATAGTATAATAACAAGGCAGTGCCCAAAGACCGAAAGTGTCGTGCTCAGAGAAAGTACCAGTCTGAGTGATGGCAAGGTACAAGATCTGGGGGAATGAATGGGGGCAGTACCCAAAGATCCGAGTGGCGTAGACACTGGATCTCAAAGGGTGAGCCTAGTACATGTGAGGTTAAGCAAGTGACAGGATAACGAGATGATCAAGTCTAAATGGGGTAGTCCATAAGAGGTCATACTTAGTCCGAGTAACCGAATGGTCCGAGTGATCTGAGTGATCCGAGGTGGGACCAATGTCAGGGATCAGGGGTAGTCCAAGTAGCCCGAGATGGGACTGAGGTGGACCAAGGTAGTCTGAGGTCGGGGCTGGGCTTGGTCAAATTCAGGGATATGACACTCAAGCCTATTACCCACTCCAGGAGTTAAGTGGTATTAGTGCTAAACACCCTGATTCACAGCAACCCTTGGTGCACAATAAAAATCAAGTTAAGAAAACCATTCTGAGTGACTGAGTGACCTGCGTGAACTCACTGACTGACCTAAGTCAACAAAGCAACATCTCAACAACCTACCAGAGACCCCTTTTAAGTATACACCCAAAGGGACACTCTGACACAAATCACCAATCACCTGCACAAACACAAACTCGACTATCAGCTTTTAGCAACCTACTAACCAGACACCCACAGGACCTAGGCTTTCATAATCATCAATCCCCTCAATTATTTGAAGATTGACAAACAACCCACGTTACTGGCTAGACTAAGTTTTCCACCAACTCAATATCTCATGTATTGTTTTGTCTAGGAGATCAAGTATCCCTAGCTTATAGTCTGCTATCCATGGAGGCATAGATACATATGTTGTCTGGGGGACCATTAGTGTTCTTAGTTATCTTTGCCTAGAAAGATGACACCGCCCAAATATGCTGGCAAGTGTACCAACAACCCCCATCACCCACAGGGCCAAAAAAACTGCTAGCACGGGTAAGTGGCCTGTCACCCCCAATACCCTGCTGACCCTTTCCAGCCACCCACCCAAATGCACATGCGAGTGCACTAGCAGCCCATCACCAACCCTGTCATCCAAATGTTACGGCTCGGTACGCCTAACAGCATCCTAATGGACTTAGTCGTTTCTTTTCTTCTTTCTTTATCTTATCAGATTAAACTATGACAGCCACGCTGTCCCTATGTTTCTCTTTTCTTCTCACATTATGCCGCATGCACTCCTCACCCCTTTCATCTCCGTGCAGTACATGGCTATGCCTTACTTCTTTCCTTCCATTCTGCCACCGCCGTGCGGTTCCCTCATGCTTTACTTCCTTTCCATTTTATGGCCATGCTTGATGCACGCTTCTACCTCATGCTACTAGGATCTGGAATATTCTAGAACAGTTATCGGTAGATCTGATACAAATATGTACATACAGTAGCAGTAGTATATAAGGGCGCAAGTCCCAACCAGAGAACTCCAGTTTAGTTCTCTTGGTTTTCCCCCACCTCAGCTAGTGAGAACATCTCCGCAACCGATTGCAAGTGCCTTTGGTGCGTCTCCTCCCGACTTTGATTCCCTAGAGCCCCAGTTGACGCTGAGGCCATTTGGGTTGTTTCACCAAAAGGCCAAAAAGAGCTGCCAATGTGGGTGAGTGCCCCATCACTCCCATACCTGGCTGACACCCTCCCAGTCACCCACCACCACTCGAAATGTGCCACAAGCATGCCAGCAGGCCCACACCTGTAGGTATCCCATCATCCCCTGTACTTGCTGACCCCCTCCCAGCATCCAGCAGCACTTGAAAAGTGCCGTGAGTGCACAAAAAGCTGACAAAAACAATACTGCTGGTGTGGGTGAGTGGCCCGTCACTCCCAATGGCCTGCTGACCCCTCCTAGCTACCCACCATCATCTGAATGTGCCACCTCCTCCAGAGTTTCCGTGGAAGATTGTTGGTGTTTTGCACTGGCAGCAACAGCCTGTTTCCCATCCTTCAAATCATCCTGGACAGATAGTCATGGTTTTTAATCACCCAGGGAAACACTCCAGCTTGAAATACATACCGCACCACCATCATCTTTGTCTGAGTCATTGTTCCATAACTCTACCATTGCAAGTCTTTTGTGAACCAAGGAGCCCAGTTTTTGTGCCTCTGCAAGTATAAGCATTTCTCACACTGCAGAATCTTCCTTCTCTGTATGCTTGGAACTGAAGCCAGCAGCAACCCTATTATCTTTTTCAAAGAATCCTAGGATGAGTTCTGCTGCACCATCATTGAATGAGGATGACTGGAAACTGTGATGAGATCCATAGTGGGAAAATGAACAAACTTCCCTTTCATTAGTCTAAGTAGGGGAGCATGTGTTTTGGAAGTCAGAGGAATCTTTGTTGAGTGACATTCTCTATTGCTTACAGCTCCCAGGCTCTGACGGGCCATGGTATTATGTTCCATCTCTTCCCTGGTGCCCATACTAAGCTTCCACTCAGTTTGGTCATGCAGGTATATGGTTCTGCACATCTGGTCTTGGATGTGGCCATCCAGACATTCATCAGATCTACTATGCCACATCAATTCAAAAATGACACCACAAGATTGATTGCTTACCATAACCCAGATCATCAATGACTGTCAGAGACGGGATTTCCTCCTCTCCTCTGCCTAGTGTGGGAAGGGGAAGGAATTCCCTAAAGGGAGGTTGCCAGCTTCTGGAACTCTGAGAGCGGGGCTTTGTTACAGCAGGACTTTGGCTTCAGCTTGTGTGCTGTGCCCGAGTTTCAAGTCTGGGTGTCCCGAATTTACATAGTCATTCGGAACCTATCAGAGGGGAATGAAGGATTGATGTGCCAATGAGACAACACTGAGTCAGTGCAAGGGAACCCCAAGAGTTCAAGGATGATAGGGTGGGTCGGTACTCAGCGCGCTTGGGGATGAGTCAGATAGACTTGGGAGTACTACCAAGTGGTGGTCTACAACCAGAGGACAAGGTGAGTATAGTTCTGTTTGGAGTTCTAAGTCTGAGGTCAACTTAGGAGGAATGGATGAGAAGGTTGAGTGAGGGAGTTGAGAGGGCATGTGGAATTGGAGGGCATGGGTATAAAGACAGTGATGTGGTGACAAGGAGACGAGATGAGAACACGTCAAGATATTTGAACTAAAGTACTAGAGCTACAAAGTCCAGGTTTATATAGTATAATACAAAGGTAGTGTCCAAAGACCAAAAGCAGTGTGCTCGGGAAAGGTGCTAGTCCAAGCTGCAGCAAGATACAAGATACTGGGTGACTGAATGGGGGGCAGTACCCGAAGGTCTGAGTGGTGTAAGCACTGGATCTCTAAGAGCAAGCCTTGTACATGTGGAGGCAAGTGAGTGACAGGGTAATGACAAGATTGAGTCTAAATGGGGTAGTCCATATACATAAGGTCATACTTAGTCCAAGTGACCGAATGGTCTGAATGATCCAAGGTGGGACCAAAGTTGGGGGGATCAAGGGTAGACCGAGCAGCCTGAGACAGGACCGAGGGTGAACCAATTAGTCCAAGTGATCTGAGGTGGACCAAGGTAGTCTGTCATATCCTGAACTCTACCTGAATCCCTGAAGTATTCCCAAGTCATTCCCGAATCATTTCCTTATGATCCCTGAGTCATCCCTGAGTACTCCTGAGTACTCTCAAGTATTCCCAAGTTTCCTGAGTTAAACCTGACCCAGTCCACTTACCTCCTTATACCTAAGTAATATGTATTCACCCGAGTCTAGCTCCAAGTCTCCTCTGAGATTTCGGAATTCCAGCCCTGTACTACTCCCTTTACACTCTGTACACTTGAAACTAACATACGTCCGAGTTTCCAAGCTTCTGAGTACATATCCCCTTTTGTCTTCTCTGCATTCTTGTACCTTTATTAAGCCCTTTCAGATCTTTGGATCTTAGGTTCCTCCAAGGCAGTGTTTCTGCCACTCGGCACTCTCGTAGCTCCAGAACACTGCCCCGAAATCTTGTTCCCCTTGCATTTTCACAGTTTTCCCTTTTGTATAAATACCCTTCATTTTCCTGTACTTTAGTTCAAATATCAAATTAGACCCACTCATGTCAACTTAGACTGACTCCTGTCAACCTTGATACCCTTCTCATTGTGTCTGACATCCTCCTGCCTGTTTGGAACGAATCCCTCTTGTCCCCAATGCCTTGAGTTTGTTCCCTCCTTGTCATTCACTGTCTTGATCACTGTCTAAGCTATCACCTTGCTCTGACACTCCGACCTGACCTCTTCCGACCTCTGGGATCCAAACTGCAACAAGGGCACAGCATATAAGCTGGGGCCAAGTCCCACTTCCAAGTGAACTCCAAGTTTCTGGAGTTTTGGTCAGGAGTCTGACCCACATCTTGACATAGTCTGAGGCTGGGGTTGGACTTGGTCAAATTCAGGGATATGACAATGACGCAGTTTGACCAGGGTTGGCCTTGAATGTTAACAACCCTGTACTGCCAAATACTGCAAGGCCACAGTGCACTGGTGCAGCAGTTTGGGGTGGTTGGTATCCTGCCCTTCTACCCACCTGTTCTCTTGTCCATGTATGCTATCCTTGTAGCATGCACGTCAGACTCCATGCTTTGTACTTCATTATCTGCATAATTCTACTTGCTTGATTGCTTTATTCCTCTGTAATGGATGGCCACTTCAAATGTGGGGTACTTTGTGGACAAACCTTTGACTCAAGCCATGTGCTTCACTGCCACCAGTCTAGTTGCATTCTGTATCAACAAGAGTCCATGACAAACACAACCTTACAATGAAAGCACTTGTTGAGTGAAACAAGGTCCACTTCTGAGGCTACAAGTTCAAAGAGGATGCAACCACAACAACCTGAAGGTGATGTTAGTGAAGTTGCAATGCTTCGACCTATGTGTGAGTGTGAGGTTGACTTCAAGTTTGACTATAGGATGTTAGCCAGCCAAATGCCAGTTCAGCCAGAATACCGCCTGCACCACCGCCACCATCCCCCATTCTTGGGTTTGCCATGGGAGCTATACAAGGAATGTTTGATGATGAAGTTTCAGCAGTCTTGGTTCGCCATATGGATCTCTGCATCTACGAGTGAAACAACCCCAAACGGTAACCAGCGTCAACTGGTACTCTAGGGAATCGAAGAGTCGAATACGCACCGAAGGTGCTAGCGGTCGGTTGCGGAGGTGATCTCACTGGTTGGTGTGGGGGGAAAACCAAGAGAACTAAACTGGAGTTCTCTGGCTGGGACTTGCGCCCTTATATACTACTACATGTGTTTGTACATATTTGTACCGGATCTACCAATGACTGTTCTAGAATATTCCAGTATCTAGTAGCATGAGGTAGAAGCGTGCATCAAGCACGGCCATGGAATGGAAATGAAGTGAAGCATGAGGCAACCGCACGGTGGTGGCAGAATGGAAAGTAAGTGAAGCATGAGGCAACCACACGGCGGTGGCAGAATGGAAAGGAAGAAAGGAAGAACATAGCCATGTACTGCATGGGGATGAATGAAGTGAGGAGTGCATGAGGCATGGAGGTGAGATGAAAAGGGAAGCATAGGAAGCAGCGTGGCTGTCATAAGTTAATCGGAGAAGATAACGAAAAAAAAGAAAAACAACTAAGTCCGTTTAAGATGCTGTTTAGGCGTACCGAGCTGTAACAACTAGTACCATCTGTAAAAAATACTCTCACAATGTAGCACTATATAGTCTACATAGCACTGGTAGCTCTATTGACTGCCCCACATATTATAGTACTATGTAACACTCTGTAGCTACTCCAAGCTCTACAAATCACTACTACAGCGAGCCATAGCAAGCATAACAATTGTCATTTCATACTACACAGGACAATATAGTACTATGATTGCAGTACTGTACCCATACCCATGGGTACATGCTGATTGCAACTGTAACTCAGCTCACATTACAAATGCAAATGCAAACATGTTTTCAGTGTTCATGTTCACATTTGTAGGCAAGTGGGTCTTATTGCCACCTTTTGGGTGACAGGGGGTGGCAGGCTGCCAGTGTGCTCATGAAGACCAGCAAGAATGTTCAAAGCATGTTAGTTTTTAATCTTGAACAGGTGGCCTCTGGACATTAGATCAAATGGCCGAAAGCTGAGGGAGCCTATAAAGCCAGCAATACGAACTTGGTGACAAACACCTAACAGTACGTTATACTTGACCAAGTAATGGTTTATTTTGCTCATATGCTAGTATCTAGTGAATGGAGTCAGGGAGGTGCTAGCTTGGGTTCACCATGTCAATCTATGTAGTTGTAGTATATGCACCAGGCAATTTGTCAACTCATTGTATTGTCACACTATCAAATATACATTTTGGAGAAAAGAATATATATCATGAGCTATTAGGATGTTGAGAAGATTTTCCAGAGCGCTAATGGACTAGAGCTGGTCAGAATTGTAACCAGTAAAATGGAGAGATCAGTCATAAGTACTTGCTTAAGCAGTGGAGAGGAATATCACAGAAGTATCAATATAGTGTACAAGCCCACTGGATGTCGTATAGAATCAATCCTTCTCATTTTGCAACACACCTAGGATCTCCATCAGAATTTCCATTTGCTTTATGAGTGTAGTCTTCACATCTTGCTGCAATTCCTCCATCACTCCTTTCAAGCCTAAAGTCAAATGGAGCTTGAAGGTGGCATTGTTTGAAAGTGTGGGATGGCTGGATCAATGGCACAGATTCTGCCTGGGTTGAAGTATTGGTCAATGCAACTCCAAAGTGCTGTGGAGTCTACCATGCATTTGTTATAAAACTTGAGTTTACATGAGTATAGCACGTACTGGAGGTAGAGAATCGTTGAAAACATCATCAAGCTGTTTCCTTTTCAAGCTTGGGCGATTAATCATATATTCAGATGGGACATTCATGCTGGTAGAGTCAATATTGCAGGGGGGCTTCTCTCATAAATGTTAGCACATAAACAAGAAATATAATACAAGAGGATTTGCCTTGGCAGCCTGGAGGATGACACTCTGATCCAGCAAAGGTGGACTCAGAGTGGCAATAACTGGTGTCCCAACCTGGCTATAGATATACCGACCAGCCTTATCAAGAGGTGCACCTTGTCCTCCACCTCCATCTCTGAGTTAGCCATCATCATTATAAGACAATTGAGACATGGAATCATTGTGTGGTGAGGATCGTGAGCTGTGATCCAAGATATACTTAGGATCATCAAAGAGGATGTATGGAGGGTTGCATTGTAGAACAACAATTCTGACTGTGGTGGGATAGCCAGGAGATGTGTGGGGGTATGAGGCGTGATAGGCTCGTCCCCAAAGAGGGTCCTAAATAGGTCAGTGATGGCTCAGGCGAAAGGGGAGGGGAGGAGAGGGTGTTTACAAGGTGGCTGAAGGTAGGCCAGACCATAGGAAAGTGGACCAGCCAAGTACCGGTTGGTCAGGAGTGCAGGAGGTGGTCGATGAGCCCTGTAGTGGACTCAGATGTGCAGTAAGACAAAGGGAAAAGTACCTGAGGCTTGGGAGTTCAAATAGGTGTGGAAAGATGCATTCAAAATGTGAAGTACAAAGTCTTTATAGTCCAGGAATTGCCCAGGACTGTGTAGTTACTGTAAATAAGGTTTGGAACACAAAATATTAGGTATCTGAATGTCAATAAACACAAGATGGTCAAAAGGGATGTTACTAAAAGCGGAATAAAGTTAGACTGGCCAGTCTACTGTGGGAACTGGGTTCCTGGTATTGGAAGCACTACTTTCCAATTGGTGCAGAGGCAATAGTGATGTGGGAGAAACCCAGTGAGTGAGAAGCTACTCGCTTGGAGTTGAGAGTACTTGCAAGTACATAAGTCTTGCTAAGAAGTTATCATGCTTTGGGTTGCAAGAGAACTTAACATTTAGGGGAGTAAGTTCTGGGTATTTATACATAAAGGACTGTTTGTCCTTGTATGTGAATAAATGCTATAAAGGGCATAATGTATCCATAAAGAATGTATAAGTGAGCCATGAGCAAGAATGGTGTGCTATGGCATCATAATGGTGTGAAATGGTGTAATGATGATGTGATATAACATCATTGAAGATCTGAAGAAGTATGACATCATAGGTCTAGAATGGTTATGTAATAAACCAAATAGAGTAATGAAGTTACAGAGGAATATCTCAATATATAACTGATATCGGATTGAGTCTCGTGACTGACTTTGTGACTAACTATGTGACTGACACATGAAAAGTGAACAAAGTCACTAATGAAATGTGAGAACTTCAACAGCAAATTCGGTAGTAGTGGTGATTTTGGTGATTTTCTTTTCCAGAGGGGATCCTTTGTAAAGGAAACAGGATCCACATCAAATGATTCAATGGAGAGTTTGATTGGTGTTAGCACAGTCAAGGAATTGGGACTCTTCTTCCCACCCATTGTATTCAAAATGTCTAGAGTCAGTGATGGCATTGACATTGATGTGCCAAGGGGGTTAGGAGGTGGTTTGTTGGTAGAAGGAGTTGTGACAGGTGAAGTCAGCAGTGTGAGAGAGGTAAAGGTCCTTTGATTGGTCAAGAGACTCATTGATGGACAGGGTCCTTCGTGTCCAGTTGATAGTGGGGTTGACTTATTTGAGTCACAGAAGCCCTAGGATGACATTTTCATTTCTGAGTGAGATGACATGGAAGGTCACCTTTCGTGCTATCCCTTTGACATTAAGGAAGAGGGTGGTTTTGAAATGGATGACTCCTTTGCTATTGATAGAGTTGTCCACATTTCAGGCATATATTGACTTCTTCAGTCAAGTGGTGGGGAGGGAATGTTTCCTCACAAATCCCCAATCAAGACAAGAGATACTTGCGCCACTATCAATGAGGGTGCAGATGTCAACAGCTTTCAAGGTGTGTGATGGTTCAATGAGTTGAACAGAGATTTGCATAGATGGGGTAGTCTTTACATGAATTGTGGCACATTTTGTACTAGGGAGAACTCACATCAAAGGAGTTTCCCTACCTAAAATTCCACAGTGGAGAAAGAGATCTTCCTCACATTCTCGTTGTCTTCATCATCATCGACTGGTTCCAGCTTAGGTAAATCTTCAATGACTTGTCAAACTTTGGAGGAGTTCTTCTTGAAGCTGGGACACTTGGAGCTCAAATGTCCAGGTTTGCGGCAGTGAAAACAAAGTCCTTTCTTGACACATTTCTTTTGCTCCTTGGCGGTGAGTTTGCTGATTTTGATAATGTTGATGTCTATGGCACCAGGATCTCAGGTTTTGGTAGAGGCAGAGAAGGACTGGTAGGACTGGTGGGTGGGTTTTGAGTTCCACTTGGAAATTTCATTGGCATGTTCTCATTGGGTCTGGAAAGAGATGGCTTTCTCATACCAGTTATCAATGGTGGAGGGAACCGTCTCCATGGACATGATACAGCGCATAAGGGAAGAGGGAATGCCCATGGAGAAATACCCAATAAGGACATTCTGGTTGGCGTTGCCTGCGAGGGAGGAGTAGTATTTGAAGTGAGAGACATACTCGATGAGGGTCAGTGAGTAGGTGTTGTTCTTCCCTTTGGTCATGTGTTTGGTGAAAAGCCAGGCGATGGTGTTGCCAGTGGTGCCACGGTGTTTGAATGCGGTTTCAAACTTTGTGACAAAATCAGAGAAGGTTTTCATGGTTATGGTGGCTCCAGAGATAGCATTTTGTCTGAACATAGTTGCCCAAGTAAGAGCGGATCCTTTGGTCATGTAAAAGAGAGCAAAGGCAATCATCTTGTTGTCGGTGTCATAGACTTTGTCATTAACAAGGAGGTAGAAGTGTACAGCGTTCAACCACTGGGTGGACTTCTTGTAGGATCCATCAAAGGCTTCCAGTGCTCTGATATGGAGTTTGGTAGGTTTTGAAGAGGTCATGGGTGAGGGAGGTCTGGGAAAGGGTGGTGGGGGTGGGGGAGGTGCATAGGATAGGGGCAGTAGGACTAGGTGGGGAAATACTGGTAGTAGGGGTTGGTGATGGAGGGGTATGGGCTTGGGAAAGGTAAGGATTGGCCTGGGTGTGGGTGCAGGTATCCAGGTAGATACCTGCACCCACACCTGGGTATATCCCTATACCCCCCATTAGGGGTGACATTGCATTGTGGTGACTTCTTTCTAGGCAACAAGCAAAGAACACTAACTAGAATGCTCTCCAGACAACTGCTTTTGCCTCCATGCATAGAACACTAGAAGCTAGGGAAATATAATCTCCTAGGCAAAGCAGTTCCAGTAACACTAGGATTGAGTCAGTAAGTAATTTAGTGTAACAGTAACATGGGTTGTTCACTGATCCTCAACAATCGTTGGAAAGATCAGAATTGAAGATGCTTCAGACTATGTGTCTAGTGCGATTGAGTTTGATTGGGGAGAAAGTGTAGGATAAAAATATTGTAGAGATTAGTCAGCAGCTTTGTGGAGGCTACTCCAACAATATGCTGCAATGGTAAATTGCTGGGTTGTTCACACAAGTCTCTTAATTCACATGAATTGGTTTCCTAACTCAATTGTATTGCAAATGTAAGGAGGTGTGGTTTCAAGCGTAGTGACTGAGCTATCTCTTATCCCCTAGGGTGAATAGTCAGTTGGAGAAGCAAGAGTTTCAGTAGAACTTATAGGGATATGTTGCTGGGGATCTGTCCTTTCATTGCCCGATATAGGGTTTTCTTCCAAAAGGGTTCTCCTATTTCACTTGTCCTAACTATGGGTATGAGTCTTTATTCCTAACAACTATCTGGTAGTGCTAATGTGGTGGAAATCACCTACTCTAGGTCCTCTGTTGGGTACCTGTTAGGGGAAGTCCTAATATGGGGTGAGGCTAAGATATGTGGCTTTCTGTGCCTGTGTCTGCTGTACCTGATTCTATCTGAGTATGCCTAGATATGCCTTGCTCCTTTGGGGGGCTTTAAACACTCTCCTTATATACATAATTTACAGTGCCACTGCCAGCCAATCAAGAGTCTGGACTGCTTATTAATGCCAAGAGATTGCTGACCAATTTGAGTCATGTGACTCATGCTGTGCCAATCAGGAAATGACTCATAATGACTCATCCTGACTTATGCTGTGCAAGGCTGTACTGTGCCTGGTCAATCTCTCTCTGACACTTAGCTATGTACTTAGTAATGAAAAGGATATGAAATGAATCATTCTGCTATGTAGCAGAAGGGTGGTATAAGATGTCAAGTTGGAGTAAATATTTACTTTGTCCATGACCTATGGTCAGAAATTGGAAGTAAAAATAGGTATAGGTAGCTGATACTATTGGTTATCTGACCTTGAATTAGTTAAGCAGTCAGACCGTGGGAAAGGTGTCAAATATGGAAACTCGAGTCCAATGTATGTATGTAGTGAGTAGTACTAGTAAGTTGGATGGGGAGAAATATATTCATAACTCCTCTATCCTTTGATGGAATGGTATGAAATTTTGGGAGTAGGTAGACTATACTAATAGTCATCTATCCCTTTTGTGTTGAGGGATTCCACTTGTAAGATAAAGGTGAAAGTTCACTCATTTGGGTATAATGTCTGACTTTGCATGGAACTGGTTCCGTGCAGGTCAGTGGGTGACAGGCAATGACACGTGCAGACGTACCTGCAAGGGGGTACACCTGCATGTTTGGTATGAGGACAAGAGAGATTGCAATGATCATCATATGGTCTCTGTAAAAACTGTGATTATAATTAGTCAAAAACATGCAAATGCACCATATGCAGAAATGCGCAGCTTAATAATCATGCAAACATATACATACCTTACCCAGAAAGTCCCATATTGGGTAATAGCAGGTATGGGTAAGTGTACTATGAGATAGTCAAAAATGTGCAAACATGCCATATGTAGAAATGCGCGATAATTATATCATGCAAACAACCTTACCCACAGTGCAGGTATGGATAAGGGTATGGGTATCACACAGCACTACCCATACCTGTACCTGACTCATACCCTTACCTGGGACCTGGACAGGTTATCCATACCCTTGCCATTCCCTAGGGAAAGATGGGCATGGGCTAGTTGGTGGGCTAAGTCAACGTCAAGGGTTTGTTCAGAGGTGGATGCAAGAGTTACATCATGATCAAAGGAGTCTTTTTCATATTCAGAAGGTTCAGGCTCAGAGGCTGATTCAAGGGTTTGTTCTTGGGTGCCGTACAACAAGTATTGTTCTGTGGGTATGAAATGGTGGAGGCTTATAACGATGATGGCCCTGTAAGGTAACTTTGACCTTTTGTTATGCTTGGCCCAGGTAGAGATGAGCATACACTCGATTTGAACAATGGTTCATCCTAAGGGTTGTCCCTTTAGGAGCTCAAGCATCAAGATGGACACTGGAGGTTCAGAGGTTTCAAAGGAGTGCCCACTCAATAGTAGGGCAAGAACTAGGAGAATCAGATATCATGGGACTAAGACCTGGTATATTTGAGGGAGTATCGAGTAGGTCAAAGTTAAGTAGAAGTACAGATGTTGCGCTAGTTTATATAGTGAAGATATACTGTGCATGGACCAGGTGGTGCCAGTTCAGGAAAAGAAAGAGAGCTGTGTGAACATAGGAATGAGATAGTATCTGTGGGAAGAGGGGATAATCCCTGAGAAAGAAAGGTAAGGTTATACATAGCCATGCACAGCGTGTAGTGAAAGAAGCTATGTTTAGGCGGAAGGCACTCTGAAGCAGAAGAAGACAAGTGAGAATGACATCAAAGGGAAAAGAGTATGATGAAAGGAGAAAAGAGACAATCATAACAGCTATGGCTCGCTATAGTAGTGATTTGTACAAAGGAAAATATGCTGTAGTATGAGAAACTTTACAGTAGTACCCTGTAGCACTACAGTAGCTTGGATAGCACTTCATTGGCTACATACATAGCACTACATGGCATGAACATACACATCAAAGAGTACAACAAAAATTTTCATACAGTAGTAATACACCAAAAACTTTAGAGACCCTAGACTAAATAAAAAGATTGCGTCAATGTTGTCATTGATGACAGTGGTGGTCGGTGTCACACCAGGGGCAGGATCAATCAGTGTGATGGACACCATTTCCATGGGATGGGAGGTGGGACACAGCAGGCATTGCATATTGTGCCCATAGAATGATGGGAGTGGGGGCACCTGGGCATCCCTGTGGGCTTTGTGGGCATTTCAGTAGGCGGCGGGGATTGTGGGATGTTGCATATCCTGTTGTTGTTGTTGGTACTGGTAGTGGCTCTTGTCACCATTGTTTGGTTTGGTGGTGTGGTGGTGGTTGGTTCGTGCAGTAAAGCAGTACTAGTAAATACTATTAAGAAATGTGGTAGTTTACATAAATATGTATACACAAACACATGCACACACCTGCAAAATTTTTCTCAAGTTGAATCATCCACTACAACAACAACAACTAGCTGGGTACTGTGAACAACGGTGGTGGTACGCCCACCACTGTGCCACCCTTCCCATTCCATGAGCATGTTGCCCACCTGGATGAGATATGAACCAACACCAATTGGACCCCAATGCCCACCAGCACAACACGTAATGCCAATAGCATCCCCCTCATCCCATGTCATAACAGTGTAATGCCTTGGTGGCCACCTCCCATCCCACAAGGGCAACCCCCAAACAGCCACCACCCACTATGCCACCCCTCCAATCCTACAGATGTGACACCCAACGCCCACCTCACCACAGGCACAATGCCCCACCGGTTACTGCAATGGCCACCACCACACTCACCCTGGCCTCCCTTCCATCAAATAGGTGCAACACCTTGGACCACCACACCCTCTAACGGGCACAAGGCCCACCCTGTCCCCCCATCAAACAGGTGCAACACCCTGGACCACCATGCCCACCATGATCCTCCAATGGCACAACACCTTGGACCACTATGCCCATCATGACCCACCTCCCATCCAATGGCACAGACCCCCAACCGTTGCCCCTCCCATCCCATGGGTGCAACATCCTGGACCATCATGACTACCATGGCCCTCCAATGGGTGCAACGCCTGTGTGACACCCAATGCGTCCACCATGCCACCTTCCATTCCATGGGCACGAAGCCTCAATAGCCATGGCCCCCCAACTTACAAATGACACCCCATGGGTATGACACCCCAATGGCCACCTCCCATTCCACAAGGGTAACACCCAGCAGCCAGCTCACTGGTGCAATGCCCTGCTTCCCACCCCACAAGGGTGATGCCCATGGTGGCCAATGCCTGCCTCATCACGGACGTCCAAATGGCCACTGTGCCCCACATCCTATCCCACAGGCATGACACCCCAACAGCTATGGTCCCCTGCCAACTTATGGGAGTGATACCCAATGCCCACCAAGCTTGTAATGTGGTATTGAGCAATTATAGAATTTGTATGCACAGTATACTAGTCTGCTACAGTCATGCTACAATGTGCTACATTAGTGCTATATAACTGGGGGCAGTCAACCAGAACTACAGGTGCTATGTAGCCTACAATAGTGCTACATAGTACTTGCCTTTTTTGCAGATGTTGGAGTAGCTACAGAGTGTTACATAGTACTATAAAATGGGGGGCAGTCGATAGAGCTACCAGTGCTATGTAGACTATATAGTGCTACATTGTGAGAGTATTTTTACAGATGAAAAGTTACCTGACCACAGGCAGCAAGGACAGACTACATTGTGCAAAGATGGTTGACTTGTGTCAAAACCCCCTCACAGTGTGTCACTTTAGTGAATCTGATGCTTACACTCCATTCACAGATCCATCTGAGCATAGATGGAACTGAAATGGTTGCAGGCATGTCAAATTCCCAAATGGGAGGAGTACAACAACAAGATTGCTTGGTTCATGCGCTGACTCACTGCCAAAGGCAGGATTCACATGAGCATGGCGACTGCAGATTCAAATGTGTTGGCTGGAACTGGTGGACAAGAAATGGACTCGGGCAATTTGTTGGCAGATGAAACACCTCTATTACATGATGAATTGTAGTAGAGTGCTTTGTTGAAAGTACTATACATGTACTGGCATCTTGAGATGATACAAAAAATATGTCTGACAAGTTACAATGCAACTCCAAGATAGTTGGCAACGTGTTGGTGGTGCTTTTGAACACTCAGTCAACCTTGAACTCCCAGGAACGTTGATAAATTTCAACACTTTCAACTTGAATGAACTTACCTGAGGCCACCCACAGTGCCTGCATTATATTTGCATAGGGTGCCGGGATCAGCCCATTGGGACCCCTGAGCTACCCCTGGCCAACCATGATATTGTACATTCACATTGGTCAAAGGTTCTGACTATAAAGAACTTTCAGTGTATCCTTAATTTTCATGTAGGAACCTTACTTACTTGTCTCTTACCTCTCGTTGGAGCTCCACAATTTCACCCCAAAGCTGCACTACTTCACCTTGGATTTGTCCAAGCTCTATGTGAATCTGCACAATGGCCTGAGCAAGCTGGTCCATGGTGGTAAAGACAAGGGGGGGCAAGAAATATCATAGGTGGCCAAGGCTGTTTGTGAGGTGTATGAGTAGGGGCACAAGTAAGGGTGAATGGAGGGAGGAACTTACCATTATACATATATGTCCACGCAGGTGGCTGACAACTTGGATAGTGGCTTAGACGAACTTGAGGGAGATGGGAGGTGCACCCTGTTGAAAACTCATCTCGTATGGGTTTCATATTTAGTAGCTTACATAAGCATAACCTTATTTTGGTCATCAAGTACAGTAGTTTTACTTTAGTGACTACACTATAGTTTTCTACAGGTATGTATTTAGTCTACTAATACAGTGACTACACTACAGTTTTCTACACACCCAATGTGCACTATGGCCCATTCTGGCCATGTCAATGATGGCAGTATGAGAGCTAGTTTGACAACCTAGGAAAAGCCAAGAATAGCTACTATATCACCTGGAAAGGCCATATTATATCAGCTGTGAGTACACAATTTCAGCTGGCTGAGACTCTATCAAGCTCAGACACAGACTCCACCAGGCATAACTGCAAATCCAAATTTGGCTTCAGCCATCATGCCACTCACTCTTCGTCCAGAACAATAACACCCCCTCATTTAGTATCTTACAATGGTGCTTAGCATCATCATATACACCATTGGTGGCATGGTCACCCCAATCCCAGAGCTCCACAAAGACCCAGAGCCCTACCATACCTTGATCCTCTCTGGGGAGGGTTGGCTCCTGGAGCTCTTGACAGGTCACCTAGAGTGCATCTGCAATGAACTTGGACTGCACTCAGAAGTTTTCAAGGAACTGATATCAGTACTCAGAAGTTATGGACATCGCAACACATAATCTGTTTCATTGGAAGAGCAAGTGGCAATTGTTATATATACATGTGTCACTGGTCTGCCCACAAGGCATGTCAGTGAAATATTTCAACGCTCGAATGACACAATTTCATGGTATGTTCTATTCAGAATGATATTTGTGATGCTGAATTCATTTTCAGGTACTTCCACAAGATGGTCATCATATTTTCGTCTCCACCATTCTATACCACTTTTATCACTCCTCCCAATCACACCAAGCACTCCTCAAAATTCAAGTCCAACCACAAGTTCTGGCCATATTTCCAGCATTTGATTGGTGCACTGGATGGTAGCCACATCCCAGTTGCGCTGCCTGCCAGGATGGCACCATACCAGAATGGAAGGGAGTATTAAAAGTGTTAGATACTTGGAGGTGATGCAACGAGCTTGGGTTTGACTAGTCCGAGTCGGAGTACTCGGGAGATGCGGTAATTCTCGGAATAGCTCAGTCACGCTCGGTCGAGCTCAGAATACGTAAGTGAAAGTTCGGGATATGACAGTATCCCCCTCTTAGGCCTGAACCCTTGAAGGCCATAGCGAGGAACTGCAATACGAGCAAGGAATAACGAATGGAAAAGATCAAGAAGAAATATGGGTGAACAATTACGGC
>JBBPRK010000664.1:0-19237 GCA_038093075.1 Boletus patriciae
ACTCAACCTTTGGTACTAGTAACCACAAGACTTACTAGAGCCATCTGTGTGCTTATCTATCAGTACACCACCATACTAACCAGACCACAAGAGGAGCTTTCTAGCCATATCGATCCCCCTCAACTATTGTTGAAGATTGACGAACCACCCATGTTACCGGTGAGACTAAGTTTACTCACTGACTCAATACTTCTTAATTGTGTGTGTTGATTCATCTAGGAGAAATACCATTTCCCTAGCTTATAGTCTGTCATCCATGGAAGCCTAGGCAAGTTGTCTGGGGAACTATATCAGTTCTGAGTTGCCTTAGCTTAGAAAGTGGCAAAGTTCTGCATATTAGAGGGTCAACTCAGTTTTGGGGGAGAGTGGAGAGGAGGATGCAGAGGGGAGAGGTTGTGGATTAGTAGACATGGTCATTTCTTTGATGTATTGTTCTACGTCACTAATGAACTTGGGCATCTGCAGTTGGTAAAAGGTGGAGAATAGGTCTTCTTCAACTTCTCGTTGGATGGTACAGAGGGTGTTGCATTTATGGCCAATGCTGGACAGGGAGGAGGTGAGGTTGAGGTTGGTTTTCAGGCGTTGGTTTTGGAGATAGATATGGGTGATGCTCCAGAGGGGGAGTTGGGTTTGAGGTGGAATTCCAGAGCATAATGGAGTTGAGGGGCATAGAGGAGGGAGTGGAGTGCATCACAACAATGTTCCTCAAGAGATCCTTCGTGAAGACGGTGGGCAGTGATGGGAACATTGACAGACAAGATAGGTGGGGGTGTTATTGGGGAATCAGATGCAGGTTCTATTTGATCAGGAGGAGGAGTAGACACACAATGGACATCTGGAGATCCCCTACCCTTGCTTCTAGATATTCCCCAACCAGCATCTGATCTGATAGAGGCAGGAGAAGAATGGCCAGAAGGAAGGGGTGAAAGTGTAGGGAGAGAGGACACAGTAGAAATCAAGGAAGCATAGATGGACATAGTAGCGATGAGGTGATGGTGGGAGATTAAGAGGAGAAGACGGTGGGATGGAGTCTTTTATCTGCAGTGAGGGCGGACTTTGCATGGTTTAAATTCTGCTTAGGGATCCAGGAGTGAAACAACCCAAATGGTAACCAGCATCAACTGGTACTCTAGGGAATCGAGAGCTTGAGTACACACCAAAAGCGCTAGCAGTCGGTTGCGGAGGTGATCTCACTGGTTGGTATGGGGGAAAACCAAGAGAACTAAACTGGAGTTCTCTGGCTGGGACTTGCGCCCTTATATACTACTACATATGTTTTGTACCTATTTGTACCAGATCTACCAATGAGGGTTCTAGAATATTCCGGTACCTAGTAGCATGAGGTAGAAGTGTGCATCAAGCACGGCCATGAAATGGAAAGGAAGTAGAACATGAGGCAACCGCATGGCAGTGGCAGAATGGAAGAGAAGAAAGGAAGAGCATAGCCATGCACTTCACAGAGATGAATGAAGGGAGGAGTGCATGAGGCATGGATGTGAAATGAAAAGAGAAGCATAGGGACAGCGTGGCTGTCATAAGTTAATCTGATAAGATAAAGAAAAAAGAGAAAAACGACTGAGTCCGTTAAGGTGCTTGTTAGGCATACCGAGTCGTAACAAGAAGTCCTCTTCAGCCGAGTATCCCTTCCATCAGATTAGGAATGAGCATTTGGTTGGAGTTCCACAGTGGCATAGAATCTTCTCGACTTTGTATTCCTCATTCTGCTGATAAGGTCAGGGGGTGGTGATGGGAAATTGGGGCCATGGACATTGTTTTCATGATAGGGAGGTAAGAGTGATGCATGGAAGACAGGGTGGATTTTCCATGTTTTGGGTAGGCAGAGTTGATAAATGATCGGGGATAGGACTTTTGTGATGGTGAAGGGTCCTTCTCATTTGGGGGTGAACTTTGGGTTGATTATGGAGTGTTTGAGGTTTCTGGCTTCAAGCCAGACTTTGTCCCCAAGTTTGAATGGAGAGAAAGAGCAGCGTGTGCAGGCAGCCATGATTTGGTGGGCCAATTCGTGTGCAGCTAGGGCTTTGTCACAAGTAGCTGAGAGGGTTTTTAGGTGGATTTCTATGGTGGGGATAGTCGTGTTGGAGATTACTGAAGGAAGGGCATGAGGTTTATAATCCATCATGAGGTAAAACAGGAATTGGTTGGTGACAGAATGAGGGCAGTGATTGTGGGCGAATTTGGCATAGGAAATGTTGTCAGTCCAAGATCTGGGGTTGTTTCCACAGAAGATCTGGAGGTATGTTTCAACTCCTTGGTTTATCCATTCAGTTTATCCATCAGATTAAGGGTGGTAGGCAGTGGAGAGAGAAAGATCATATTTCAGGAGCTTTCTGAGTTCTCAAGTGAAGGAGGATGCAAATTGGGGGCCTCGGTTGGAGATGATTTTGTCGTAGAGACCAAAATGCAGGTAGACTTTGTGGAAAAAGAGTGCAGCAATACCTTTGGTGGTGATGTTTTTCTTTGTGGGACAGAGAATCACCCCCTTAGTAAGCCCATGGTCAACCACAACCAGGAGGGAATCAAGTCTGGCAGAAGAGGGGAGGTCAGTGATGAGGTCACAGGAGATCTGTTGGAAGGGGCGAGATGCCAAGGAGTGAATGGGGGTGAGCAGGGGAACAGTAGGGTGAGTATTGGTCTTGTTTTGCTGGCAAGTTGCACAACCTTCAACATATTTGTGGACATAGGAGGCTAGACCAGGCCACCAAAATTCAGCTGTGACAAGCTGACAGATTTTGAGGTATCCAGGATGGCCAGCAGTTTTGTGATTGTGGCAGCATTGGAGGATAGAGTGGCGAAGGGGGTCGTGGACATAAACATGGCCTTGGTAGGTTAGGATGCTGGCTTCAACTTGCCAGTCGGAGAGGCGGGAGTGGAAAGGACAGGGAATATCCTTGGTCATAGACTGGAGGGCTTGGAGGACGAGGGGGTCACCAGTAGAGGCAGATTCAATGCAGTGGGAGAGAGCTACATCAATGACGTTGACAAAGAGGGAAGGAGGAAGGAGAGTGACTCCATTGTTGTTGTTGTCAGAGTGAGGAAGAAGGTTGGGGCAGTGGGAGAGGGCATCTGGACCTGCCAAGAGTTTCCCTGGAACATGGATCATTTTCAGGTCAAAGTCAGTGAGGTCAATAAGCCAGCAGGCCTGTCGACAATTGAGGGTTTGGGGGGAGCAGAAGTAGGTGAGGTTTTTGTGGTTGGTGAAGACTTGTACAGTACAGAGAATGGGGATCCATGGAGATAGTGTTGCCAGGATTTTAGGGCCTGGATGATGGTGAGGAGTTCTCTGTCATAGATGATGTAGTTTCATTCTACTGGGGAGAACAACTGGGAAAGGTAGGAGCAGGGGTGCCAATTGCTGTTAGAGTCGGTCTGGAGGAGGGTCATGCCAGAGGCATACTTGGAGGCATCCATTGCAATAGCAAAGGGGGCAGTGAGGTCTGGGAGGTGGAGTACAGGTTTCAATAGGAAGAGGGACTTGAGGGTATCAAATGAGGTTTGGCATGCAGGGGACCAATTCCAAGGGAGGTTTTTCTTGGTGAGGTCAATGAGAGGTCGGGCAATGTTGGAGTAGTCAAGGATGAAGCATTGGTAGAAATTCGCAAAGCCGAGGAAGGATCTGATGTCTTTGACTTTCTGGGGAGTTGGCCAACTTGCGATCCCATCTAGTTTGACGGGGTCCATGGTGAGCTGTCTGGGTTTGATGATCATTCTGAGGTATTCTACTTCGGTGGTGGTGAAGTGGCATTTCTCCAGTTTGAGATGGAGGTCTAACTCCGTCATGCATTGAAGGACGCACTTGGTGCGTTCACAGTGGGTTTCTTCATCTGGAAAGAAGATGAGGAGGTCATCCATGTAAATGACAAGCCATTCTTTGGCAACCATGTCTCGGAAGGAATTGTTCATGAATCATTGGAATGTTTCTGGGGGGTTAGTGAGTCTGAAGAACATGACTGTTGGTTCAAAGAGTTCTGTTACGGCTCAGTACGCCTAACATCGTTTCAACGGACTTAGTCGTTTTTCCCTCCTTTCTTTATCTTATCAGATTAACCTATGACAGCCACGCTGTCTCTATGTTTCTCTTTTCTCTTTCACATCATGCCGCATGGATTCCTCACTTCATTCATTTCTGTGCAGTGCATGGCTATGCCCTGCTTCTTTCCTTCCATTCTGCCACTGCCGTGCGGTTGCCTTATGTTCAGCTTCGTTTCCATTTCATGGCCGTGCTTGATGCACGCTTCCACCTCATGCCACTAGGATCCAGAATATTCTAGAACACTCATCGGTAGATCCGATACAAACATGTACATACATATGTAGTAGTATATAAGGGCGCAAGTCCCAGCCAGAGAACTCCAGTTTAGTTCTCTTGGTTTTTCCCCTCCTCAGCCAGAGAGATCATCTCCGCAACCAACCGCTAGTGCTCTTGGTGTGCCCTTCTTAGTCTTTGATTCCCTAGAGTCCCAGTTGACGCTGAGGACCTTTGGGTTGTTTCAAGTTCCTTATGTGTGATGAAGGCGGCTTTCCATTGGTGACCATCTTTGATATGGACATTGTTGTAGCCCCATCAGACACCAAACTTGGTGAATAGCTTGGTGTCTTTGAGCTTGTCAATGAGACCCAAGATAAGAGGAAGGGGATAGGCGTCTTGAATGGTATGTTCATTCAAGTAGCGGTATTCTTGGCAGAGAGGTCGCCGTCCTTTTTTTTGACAAAGAAGAATGGGGATGCTTGAGGGGAGTTCGAGGGATGAATTTTCCCACAGTCAAGGTTCTCTTGGAGAAAGTCTTTGGTGGCTTTGTGTTCATTGGGAGAGAGAGGGTAGACTTTTCCAATTTTGGGGGTGAAGGAATCGTTGAGGTTGATTTCATGATCATAGGGTCTAGACGGCGGGACATGATAGGTGGCTTCCTTGGAGAAGACCAAGGCAAAGTCAGCAAATTTGGAAGGATGGGTTTGTTTAGGCTTTGCCTTTTCAGCAGCCACAGCTAGTTCAGTAGCAGTGGTGATCTTGGCTATCTTCTCTTCTAGTGGAGATCCTTTGTAGAGAAAGCGCAACCCACATTGAATGATTCAATGGAGAGTTTAGTTGGTGTCAGTGCAAGTTAGGAATTGGGATGCTTCTTCCCATCTGTTGTATTCAAAAAGCTGAGAGTCAGAGATGGCATTGATATTGACATGTTGAGGGGGTCAAGGAGTGGTTTGTTGGGAGAAGGAGTTGTGTCAGGAAGTATTAGTGGTATGAGAGAGATAGAGGTCTTTGGACTGGTCTAGGAATTTGTTGATGAATAGGGTTCTTCAATTCCAATCAATGGTTGGATTGACATTCTTGAGCCAAGGGAGTCCTAGGATTACGTTCTTGTTTCCTAGGAAGATGATATAGAAGGTGACCTTCTGAGGAATCCCTTCAACGTTGAGGAAGAGGGTGGAGGTAAAGTGGATTACTCCTTTGCTATTAATGGAGTTATTGGCATTTCTGGCATAGATTGGTTTTTTCAACCTAGTAGTGGGGAGGGAGTGTTTCCTGACAAACCCCCAATCAAGGCAGGAGATACTTGTGCTGCTATCAATAAGGGTGTGGGTGTCGATGGCTTTCAAGGTGTGCAAGAGTTTGATAAGTTGAACTGATATTTACATGGACAGGGTAGTTTTTACATGAATCTCAGCACACTTTTTACTAGGGAGAACTCACGTAAAGGAGTTTTCCCACCTAAAAATCCACAGTAGAGAAGGAGATCTTCCTTACATTCTCATCATCTTCATCATCATCATCAACTGGTTCTAGCTTAGGTAAATCCTCAACAACTTGTCGGACTTTGGGCAATCCTTTCTTGAAATTGGGATATTTGGGACTTAGGTGACCAGGTTCTCAGCAGTGGAAGCAGAGCCCCTTTTCAATGCATTTCTTGTGTTCTTCAGCAGTGAGTTTGCCAACTTTGATGACGTCAACATCCATGGCATCAGGGTCTCAAGCTTTCGTGGGGGTGGAGAAGGATTGGTAGGATTGATGAGTGGATTTGGAGTTGCACTTTAAGATTTCGTTGGCACACTTCCATTGAGTTTGGAAGGAGATGGCCTTCTTGTACCAGTTGTCGATGGTGGAGGGGACGGTGTCCATAGACATGATTCAGCGCATGAGGGGGGAAGGGATGCCGGCAAAGAAGTATCCAATAGGGACATTCTGGTCAGTGATGCCTGTGAGGGAAGAGTAGTTTTTAAAATGAGAGACATACTCAATAAGGGTTGGGGAGTAGGTGTTGTTCTTTCCCTTGGTCATATAAACATGGTTGCCCAAGTAAGGGCAGATCCTGTGGTCATGTAAGAGAGGGCAAAGGCAATTATCTTATTATTGGTGTTGTAGACTTTATCATTAACAAGAAGGTGAAAGCATACAGCATTTAGCCATTGGGTAGACTTCTTGTAGGATCTGTCAAAGGCTTCCGGTGCTCCAATGCAGAGTTCAGTGGATTTTGAGGTGGACATGGATGAGGGAGGTCTGGGGAACGATGGGGGTGGTGGGGGTGGTGCATAGGAAAGGGGGAGCGGGGTGAGAGGGGGAAAGACTGGGTGGGTGGCAATAGGAGTTGGGGAAGGAGGAGTGGGAGTGTGGGGAAGGTGTGTATGGGCTAGCTGATAAGCTAGGTCAAGGTCTTGGGTGTGTTCAAGGTTAGACAATAGGGTTACGTCCTGGTCAGAGGTTTCTTCAGGTTCAGAGTGTTCTGCTTCAGAGGCAGACTCAAGGGGTTGTTCTCAGGTGCCATGCCACAAGCACTGAGGGTTGTTCTGTGGGTATGAAATGGTGGAGGACTATAACAATGATAGCCTTGTAAGGTAACTTTGACCTTTGTTATACTTGGCCCAGACAGGGACAAGTGTAGACTTGATTGAACAGAGTTCATCCTAAAGATCGTCCTTTAGGGGTTCTAGCGTCAAGACGAATGCTGGGATTTCAGAGATTTCAAGGGAGTGTCCACTCAATAGTAGAACGGAGACTAAGAGAGATCCAAAGGCAAGGAGTTAAGACCTTGGTATATTTGAGGTGTGATTGAGTAGGTCAAAGTTAAGGAGAAACTACAGGAGGTATGATGACTTATATAAAAAAAGGATAACACACATGGACCAAGTAATGCCTGCCCTAATCTGAGGGACATGTCATCATAGAACAATGTAAAGATAATAGGTGGTGTGGGTCTATCAGTTGATGCTCTAACCCTTCCTAATCAATAGGAAGTAAACCGGTCAGTAGCAAACACTGGAAGGTGAAGGGAAATGATTACATTCATCCCTTAGGGGTTCTAACAAGAGGGAATAAGTAGGAGGACAATGCTAAGGCTCACTGGACCCTCTTCGAGACAAAGAATGGACATCCTAACACTTCCAGGACCCCTGGACTGGTGTAGGAACTTAGGAAACTGATGCATACTACTTCCGAGGCTGTCGGATGAATAGTTGAAGTGCTGGACTGTATGCTGGACTGTATGTAACTGCGACTGAGGACTTGGGGATTCATAGATAGAAGGAACTGATGGAGACTGGAAGATAGAATTTCAAGTGCGCATACAAATGCTTTATAGTCCCAGGTATACCCAAGACTGTTGAACACTAAATAGGAACAAAGAGAGAAAGTCTAAGTAATGCAATACGGTTTAGGTACCTATGCAATGTATCCAGATATCAATCACATTTGCGAGTCATCAAGAGAATAATAGAGAAGGACAAGAGCATAATAGTACAAGTACTCACCGATGAATTAGGATAGGCACAGATGAGGAGAGGACTATCGAGATCCCTAGGATCTTGATTGCGCAGGGACAGGAAGGGAGTGCGATCCTAGTGGAGACTTACTAGGACTCTAGTAGATTCTTGGTTACAACAAAGGAGTAACTTGAGCGTAGTGGGAGTGAGGTCAGAGGTCAGATGATGGGGGAACGAGAACAAGATAGTTTGTTATTGAGACTGGCTGTAAGGCCAGTCTTATATACTGCCTAGTACCTGTTTGTACATGTAATGCAATTAGATATATGCAGATACACAGCCCTGATAACTGATAAGAAGGATAAAGGCCATTGTCCAATAAGGTGTATTGCGATAATGATATCATATGGTGCAAGAATTGCACCATAGATAAGAGATAAGAGTCTAGACCCATGATGTCATAATGATGTCATAGATAAGGGTCTGGACCTTTGTAATATAAATAGCGTAAAAAGAGATCATGTGAAAATGACTCTAGAACCTGGTATCAGGATAAGAAGATCCGAATAAGAAATACCGGGATTCCTAACACTCCTCCTTGATGTTCATCTTACAACATCTTGAATCTGGAAAGTCGGAGAGCGTTTCTTCCCTCTTGGAATTTCTGTTTTCCAAGGTTCTTCATGAAGATGTCTGCAAACTGCAGATTGGTGGGAATGTAATATAACTTGATTTCTTCAAGCTCCACCGCTTCATGGATATAGTGTTCAGGAATGCGAATGTGTTTTGTTCATACTTCCTGAGCAGGATTTGAAGCTAGAAACATTGCGCCTTGATTATCAATGCAAAGTGGGAGTGGACCGAGTTTGAATCCCAACTCTTCATATACATTGCGGATCCAGTGAAGTTGTTTCGCTATCTCTGTCATCCTGCAGTATTCGGCTTCTGTGGAAGAAAGTGCCACCCTTCGTTGTTGCCTAGACAGCCATAAAACAATGCCATTTCCTAAGAAGATAGCATAACCAGTGGTTGAACGTGATGTTTCAACATCTCCAGCCCAGTCTGTGTCAGAGTAGGCACAAAGCCCATTTTGGTTACCAGTTGCTGAGTACTGAATGCAGAGATCCTTGGAGGATGAAAGATAGTGCACAATGTATAGTGCCTTCTGCAAGTATTCTTCCGTAGGATTGGAAGAGAACTGCGACATCTTGATAATGGCAAAGGCTATGTCTGGTCTTGTCCCAAGCATGACGTATAACAGTGATCTGATGACCGACTGATAGCAACTTTGAAGTGAGACATCCGACTGATCTTGGTTTGGTCTCAGGTTGTACCCAGTAGGTAATGGAACAGAGACCTCTTTGCAATTCTCTTGACCAAAGCATTTTATGACTTTCTCCGCATAGCGGGTTTGGTCTAGAGTGATTGTCTGCTTTTTGCGATCTCTGGTGATTCACATCCCTAGGTATTCCTTTGCAGGACCAAGATCTCTAGATTCCCATCGTTTCATGAAATCTTTCTTGTGTGAGAGGACTTGTGTCTTGTTGCTACCCATAAAAAGAGCATTGTAGACATAGACGAGAAGAATTATGATTTCTCCTCCGACGATCTTGAAGTATGTTCCTGGGCCCAACTTGCAGCGGGTAAATCCCATCTCCAGGAGACTTCTGTGCAGCTGCTTGTTCCATTGGAGCACAGCTTGCTTTAAGCCATAGATGGCTTTCCCCAACCGATAGACCATTTTCTCCTTGCCCTTCATTACGAACCCTTCAGGTTGTTCCATGTAAATTTCTTCATCCAGCTCGCCAAACAAAAAGGTGGTCTTGACATCTAGGGCTTCGATTTCCCAATCATGAAGCACTGCAAGAGACAAGAGTAGGCATAGGGTTTCGAACCTCGCAACTGGTGAGAAGGTGTTCTTGTAGTCTATTCCGAAGACTTGTGTAAATCCTTTTGCGACAAATTGGGATTTTCTTCGGCCATCTGATTTCAAAGCAAATACCCATCTCCCTTTGATGGGTTTACGGCCCTTTGGTAGGTCCACCAATTCCCATACCTTTCTCTCATGAAGGGAGCCGATCTCCTCCTTCATTGAGGCAGTCCAAAGTTCTTGCTCCTGTTTTGGTAGCTTGAGAACGTCCTTATCATGTTTTGGAAGGGGGTTTGGACTAGAATCCACAGCCAGTGTCATGTGGTGGCATATCCATTTGGATGAATACATATCTCTGATGTCATCTTCTTCGTTGGTCAGTTTTGGCAGTTCAACCAGTGTTGGTTCAACTATCATCCGCTCCTCCTGGATTGCATCAAGGCCCTGTTGAAGATCTCGCTCGATTTCAATAGGAGGTCTATTCCCGTATGTGTTATCGGGTAGTACCCGTGACACAAGCATGCGAGTAGATCTTCTGACTTCGACAGGTGGCCTAAAGAGTGATCTCTCATCTCGGTTGAGATGGTATTGATGCGGTCTAGCCCGGAATTGAGTAAGTGTCTCTTCCGGTGACTGTCTGGGAGGTAACCATGCTCGGGTAAAGAGGCCTTCTTCTGGTTGCTCTTCTTCTTCTGAAGTAGCATAACCAGAGCCTGGTTTGTAAACCTTTTTAGGAGGTGTGGCTCTCTCATTGACTTGAGCGCGTCGCTTTTGAGCAGGTTTCATCAGTGATGGATGATAAGAAGATGGTTTCTGTGATGGAGATGAAGGTGGATCTTCTGGAGGTGTGTCATAGAAGACTGGTGAAATAGGTCGACTTTCCTGTTTAAAGGATGGTGGTCGCCTAGATTCCGACAGTGTACTCCAGGGTGTGGTATGACCAGATCTCTGTTCATGATCCGGTGGGGGAATTGGTTGAGTGGGAAGACCAAAACCTAGCGGTTGCTGTACAAGGATGTCGCAGCGGGGGTCCGGATCCCCAAGGCGGTGATCATCATCTTGTGAAGAGTTGTCCATTGCTTGCGGATTTTATTCTTCAGCTGGAATAGGGGCAGGTCCATCCTCTTTGCCTCTGGAACAATAAGGAAAGACTTGTTCATCGAAAATGGCCCTAGTGGAAATAAAAACTCAATGTCATTGCTGTGACCAGAAACGGTATCCCTTGGTGTTTGGCTTGTATCCTATAAATATCATCTCCTCTGATTTAGGAGACAACTTGTCCTGTCGCTGATCCGGGTGTATCCAAACGTATGCAAGTGTTCCGAAGACCCTAAAATAGGAAACATCAGGCTTGTCTCCCTTGCATAGTTCAAGAGGTGTTCTCCATTCGTGACGACACATGGGTTGTCAGTTATAAATATGTAACGCGGTTTCAACAGCATCTTGCCAGAAAGATTTCAGCAGACAAGCATTGTGACATATGGCTTCTGCTTTCTCTAGTAGAATTCAGTTGAACCTCTCTGCACGACCATTTTGCTGGGGTGTGTGTGGAATGGATGTCTGATGAGTGACTCCTCTGGACATGAAGAACTGTTGTAGCTCTCCAGCCATAAATTCCCCCCCATGGTCTGAACGTACAGAGGTGAGCGAGTGACCAGTAAAGGTTTCAGCCCAGGAAACCATAGTCTTGCAATGCTGCGAAGTGGCGTCTTTGTTATGGATAAACGCAACAAGGGAGTAACCAGAATAGTCATCAATGAAAGTAAGAATGTAACGAGCACGTGATCGCGGTTCAATGGGCATAGGCCCTACCAAGTCAGTGTGAACAAGCACGAGTGGGCGGGAGGCTCGTCTACCTGAGGGTGGATAGGAACGATTGTGCATTTTCCTAGTGCACAACCTTTACATGGTGGAATGGGATCAGGAAGGATGATGGATGGAAGGCCAGTGACTCTAGAGGGAGCTTGACGGAGTGCATTCCTGGACATATGTCCAAAGCATTGGTGCCAAAGTTTGTAAGAGTCTTCCTTGACAAGCGAGTACGAGACGTGATCATAAAGACCAACGTTTGTGGATCCATGATTGAAAAAACCAAGAGTCGCTGCAACCTTCTCTGGAGTAATCGATCGTGACTGAAACCAGTGAAAATTGTTCCTTGGAGATGAGGCAGCTGCCCGGATCACCAGGGTTCCACTTGCATTCCAGATTCTACTTTCTTGATCATTGATAACACACCTATAGCCTTGGCCAGTGAGGGTGTTCACAGACGAAAGTCTGTGCGCTGTGTGCGGTGCATACCACACTTCTTCCAGAATGATTGGTTCTGATCCTTTGAAACTCTCCAAGATGATCTTTCCAGGACCATACATGGGTACTGTCTGTCCGTTTGCAATGGTGGCAGAGCGGACGGTGGTTCCTAGGTGTGCAAAGTCATCTTTGAAAGGCATAAGATGATCAGTGCAGCCACTGTCTATCATCCAGTGACTTTTGGCGAAACTCTGATCAAGATCTCCTCCTAGCGCAAAAGCACCGGCATAATAGCAAAGGTCGTCATCATTCTCGGAGTCATATGTGATAGTTTCATACATCGACATCTGGTTTCCTATATACTGTGGGGCTTCCACAGGTAGGTCTTGTGACAGAGTCACGGCAGCTTCCGTAGGCGAAGCCGATAGGAAACAGTCCACGTGATCGAAGTGATCAGAGGTGTTGTGATGACAGCCCAATACAAGGCCACCAAGAGAAAAAGAAACTTTCTTCTTCTTCTTCTTCTTCGTCACCGACGTCTTTCTTCTTTCATCTCGTCCCTCAACAACTATACTCTGTTACGGCTCGATACGCCTAACAGCGTCTTAACGGACTTAGTTGTTTTTCTTTTCTTTCTTATCTTATCTGATTAACCTATGACAGCCACACTGTCCCTATGCTTCTCTTTTCTTTTCACATTATGCCTCATGCACTCTTCACCCCATTCATCTCTGTGCAGTGCATGGCTATGTCTTACTTCTTTTCTTCCATTCTGCCACCGCCATGTGGTTACCTCATGTTTCACTTCTCTCCCATTCCATGGCCATGCTTGATGCACGCTTCCACCTCATGCTACTAGATACCAGAATATTCCAGAACAGTCATCAGTAGATCCAATACAAGTATGTACAAACATATGTAGTAGTATATAAGGGTGCAAGTCCCAGCCAGAGAACTCCAGTTTAGTTCTCTTGGTTTTCCCCCATACCAACCAGTGAGATCACCTCCGCAACCGACTGCCCGCGCTTTCAGTGCGTATTCAATTCCTTGATTCCCTAGAGTACCAGTTGACGCTGGTTACCATTTGGGTTGTTTCATTAGAACTAAACTACTATTCACTACTCTACCGAATCACCCGACGCGCCTACACAAGTCAGTAGCGGTCAAGTCCTCATCGCGGCACACAGCTGGTCCTGACCATTGCCAGTGCCCATCTCCTTTCACAGATCGCTCCACCCTTTCCCCGCCATCGACTCGGCTAGGCCAGTCAAAGACTCTCTCCGCCACCCTTACGTGGCAACAGTTGCTGCAGGAGGCAGTGCACTCCCCACGATCCAAAGGGGCTTAGAACCCATTGAGCGAGAAGAAGCACTGGTTGGTACCCCACCGCCCGTGCCTGTGCAAGAAGCAGTTGACGCTCTGTCCCCAGCAACAAGATTCCTTTCCCTACTCCACGAGGAGTTAAGGCTGTCCTCGTACGTATTACCCAGAGACTCAGAAGGGTTTTTAATAGACCCATTGCGAACGATCGCGGTCGCCCTCAGATCCACTGACCCCGTCGCCTCACTCCTTTCCCCAATTACGCAAGAGTCTGCCATCCAGATGCACCAGTCCATTGACCCCAACGACCTAGAGTTGGAACTGGCGGAACTCAGTTACCCCCCCCCCCTTTAGTATCCTCTGCCGTTGCACGTGGGTCGTCCGTTCGGGAAGAAGAACCCGAACTCAAGTACTTGTGTACTGTAACTAGGGAAGGCTGGTCCCCATGTCGTGAGGTAGTAGTTAAGCGAGAAAGAGAAGAAGAGGAGCAGGTACCAGAGGAAGTACCAAGGAAAAGACAAAGGGTCCAGAAGAGGAAGCTGTTATTACGGAAAAGCATTCGCCATGCTAACCTTGGAGATCCACGCCCTGATGAAAAGATAAGTCAGGTTACCTTACACCCTAAACAAATACTCCGCTGCCCCTCCCGATACATTTCTTAAATATAACATGTCTTCTTCGCTTCCCCAAAGTTTGGCTGCCGCCCCCTCAGTCACAGGATCCTCTGGTGGTAGTTGGGGTGACTTAGCAGGAGAATTGAGACTGTTCATGGAAGCACCCCAGGATGCACTGGACGCAACCAGGATCCTAAATTTAAATTTATCACAAGAAGTCGACCAGTTGAAAGCACAACTTCTGGCGATACCGGCAGGCGGGCCAAGTGCAGGAACAAGGGCTCCTTTGGAGCCAAAATTATCAAAGATCTTTTCTGACCCTGGGAACTTCGATGGTTCGCCAGGAAAGAAGTTCAAGGAATGGTGGACACGTGTCCACAGTTGGCGACATGAAAACACTGCTGCTCTCCCTGATCGAAAAGCAATCTCTGCCGTGCTCTCGCGCATGGTAGGAGGACAGGCTGGTGACTTCGCAAGGAGCCAGCTAAATGCTATTCTAAGAGGAGTAGGAGAGACCAACTGGGATGATTTCTCTACCCTAGTCGAAAAACACTTCAGGTCCACCAACGAGAAAGACCAGAACCGGTTGGCCCTCTGGAATTTGAAACAAAAGGACCACCCCATGGAGGCGTTCCTCTTGAAATTTGAGAACTATGCCCTCCTTGCAGATTATGATGAGACCCGGCAAATAGAACTGCTGGAACAAAACGCAGACAGAGAAATCGTCTCACGTTTGATGTTAGAAAAGGGATGCTACATGTTCCTAGATACATTTAAGGCTGATCTTCGGCAAGCTGGAGCCCACAAACAGCTCCTAAGTTTCATACAGAAAGGGACGGCAGAACGGGTCAAGCAGAAAGACCCTAACACCATGGACATAGATGCCGTAAAGACAGGCGGCAAAAATAAATGTTTCAACTGTCAACAAGAAGGGCACTTCGGCAAAGACTGCCCGAAGCCAAAACTTCAGTGCCCTGAGTGTCACTTCTTCGGAGGTGGTCACCAGAAGGCTTGCTCCAAGAGGGGTAAAGGCAAGAGCAATGGCCGCCAGGTGCGCGCCACTGAAACTGAAGAAAAGCCCGCAACCTCCTGGGATGAGGATAAAAGCACCAACCACAAGGACAACAAGGGAAAAGGTCACAATTGGACCTCTTCCATAAAAGGAATGTCACTGGACAAGGCTTGTGCCTGGTTCAAAGATTATGAAACCCTCGCTGCTAAGTCGGCGGGAAAAGCTTAGCTCCAGCACACGTGTCTGGGTGTGTAAAGGGGCAGAACCGATATGAAAACCTCGCTGTGGAAGAAATCGTTGACAACGAGGATTCTGCGGCAACAAACCTCATTTCAAATTTGCCGTCAGAGGGGTCCCCTAGTGGGCTCAGCAGGGACAATAAACCTGTGCTTAATTCCTCTACAAAAAACAAAAATAGTTCAGAAATCCCAGACGATGCTTATGTGCGAAGCGTAAGACCCACACGAGAAATCAATCTATCTATTTGGATTGCGCCGTTCACGCAGCAGCAAAACTTCACTCAGACAGAGGCACTCCTGGATTCGGGTGCCAATACAATCTTTATCGACAAAACGCGGGCCAAAACACATAAGGTCCCACTCATCCCCCTTCGAAATCCTATTCCTGTGTACAACGTGGACGGAACACATAACTCTGCCAGAAGTATTACACACTCCGTGGAGCTGGTCATTGAATTCCAGGGACATCATGAGAAAGTCACAGCAGAAGTGACCAATCTGGGAAAGAACCCTTTCATTTTAGGCTTCTCGTGGTTGCAACGCCACAACCCAGAAATTGATTGGTCAAAAGGCATGGTCAAAATGACATGTTGCCCACGCCACTGTCATATGCTGCAGGACAAGTCCGCTTTCATCCAAGAGATGGAGGAAGAAGAATACGATAGTCAATATTACGTCCATGAAACAATCTGCACACTGGAGGCGCAACAGGAATCTCAGAAACCTAAAGAGAAAACCCCCGAGGAATTAGTCCCAGAAAAATATCACAAATACCTTAATGTATTCTCGAAAAAGGAATTGGAATGAATGCTGATCAGAAAACCATGGGATCACACTATACATCTCAAGGACACGTTCAAGCCCAAGAAAGGCAGAATCATCCCTCTATCGCCACAGGAGCAAGAAGAGGTCACTGCGTTCCTTGATGATCAGCTAAAGAAGGGTTACATAAGACCTTCTAAATCCCCCCAAACATCACCCGTGTTCTTCGTGCCTAAGAAGGATGGCAAGAAGCATATGGTACAGGATTACCAATACCTCAACGAATTCACGGTTAAAAACAATTACCCTTTGCCGTTGATCAGGCAACTAATGGATAAACTCCAAGGGTCCAAGCTATTTACAAAAATGGATCTAAGATGGGGATACAACAACGTCCGGATCAAAGAAGGCGATGAATGGAAAGCCACATTTGTTTCCTTCTGTGGAGCATTCAAACCATTAGTCATGTACTTCGGACTATTCAACTCCCCCTCCACATTCCAAGCGATGATGAACGAAATCTTCGCAGACATGGATGACGTCATAGTGGTCTACATCGATGATCTAATGATCTTTACAAAAACAGATAACCAAGCTGAGCACAATCGAATCGTCCTCAAGGTTCTACACCGCTTGGAAGAAAATGACTTATTCGTCAAACCCGACGTTCTGCGCCACAGAAGTTGACTTCCTTGGCATGATAGTCGGACGTGACAGCATTAAAATGGACCAAACAAAGGTCAAAGCAATCTTAGATTGGCCTGAGCCAAAGAACGTAAAAGGAGTAAGAAGCTTCCTAGGACTGGAAAACTCCTATCGAAGGTTCATAAAAGATTATGCGCGCGTTGCACGCCCACTACACGACCTAACAAAGAAGGAAGAACCCTTTCGATGGGAACAGCCCCAGCAACACACGTTTGACACGCTTAAGGAACATTTTACCACAGCTCCGGTACTTGTGTTCCTGGATCTAGATTGCAAATTCTGCCTGGAATCGGATGCTAGCGATTACGCTACAGGTGCAGTATTATCTATCGAGAAGGACAGCATATGGCACCCCATTGCATTCTCTTCCCACTCCATGACGCCACAAGAATGGAACTACCCGGTCACAGATAAAGAGATGCTATCAGTTATCCAAGCGCTGGAACAATGGCGTCATTACCTAGAAGGTGCTAGGCACCAATTTGAAATTTGGAACGACCATGCAAATCTGCAGTGATTTATGACGAGACAGGATCTCAACCGTTGGCAAGCCCAATGGGCAATGTACCTCTCACAGTTCAACATGTTGTGGTTCTACAAGCCTGGCCACACAATGACAAAACCAGATGCTCTCTCTAGAAGAGAAGATCACACCGTGGGAATAGAAGATGACAACAAAGGAATCGTTGTTATCACCCCGGATAAGATTAGGACAACCATCCTTATCGCGGATGATGGGGACGTATTAAAACAAAAAATATTCAATGCCACGTGCCTCCTGAATGAAGCAGATATTCAGAGGCTGTGTAAGAAGAACTCCATCTGCGAAGAACACGATGGATGCCTTTATGACACTTTCGGCAGACTTTACGTGCCAGAAAGCAATATACTACGGATGGAGATCATCCAAAAACATCATGACTCCCCGGTCGCAGGACACCCGGGACATGAGAAAACCATAGAGCTGTTGCAGCGCAACTACTGGTGGCCTGGAATGGCTACCTTAGTCAAAGATTACGTCACTAGATGCGACACATGCCAAAGATTCAAGGGATCTAATTGGGCCCCAGCAGGCCTCCTCCAACCACTCCCTATTCCAAACACCCCATGGGAACACATATCAGCCGATTTCATTATGGACCTTCCCCTTTCCCACGGCTATGACTCGATCCTCACAGTGGTCGATCACTTATCTAAGGAGGTTGAGTTGATCGCTTGTACGAAAACATGTTCGGCCCTGGACACAGCAAAGTTGTTCTTGGCAAACGTATGGAAGCATCATGGCCTTCCACGTTCTATCACTTTGGACCGAGGCCCGCAGTTCGCGGCACAAGTTATGCAGGAGCTAAACAAAGCCCTCAGTATCACCACTAAATTATCAACATCCTTCCATCCGCAGACAGACGGACAAACAGAGATTGTCAACAAGGAGATTGGGAAATTCCTACGGATCTACTGCTTTGAAAAGCAAGACTCCTGGTTCACCTGGCTGCCAATCGCCCAGTTCTCCATTAATACAAAGACACACGCTTTGACCAAGAAGTCACCCTTCGACGTGACACAGTCATATCTTCCTCGAATGGGAATTGAACCCATTAGTTTGGACAGAGCCCCAGCGGCCCAGAAGTTTGCTTCAGAAATGGAAGATGTAATAGAAAGTGTCAAAGAAAATATGAAACAGGCACAAGACCAAATGAAGGTCAACGCCAATAAAAGCCGCTTGGCAGCGCCCGAGTATACCATCGGCCAGCAAGTTTGGCTATCCACAGAAAATTTACATTTGACACATGCCTCTCGCAAGCTATCTGAACGATGGGTTGGCCTGTATACCATCATCGGCTTGGCAGGACCTAATGCCGTTGAATTAAAATTGCCAAAATTGATGCAAATCCACCCAGTAGTCAATGTCTCATGGGTTAAACCTTACCCCGACTGACTGGAGGGGCAACCCTCGCACCGGCCGGGACCCGTCAACATCACTGAAGACAGAGACAACGAATGGGAGGTGGACCGGATCATCGATTCTCATTATAAAAATAAAAAACTGGAATTCCTCGTTCATTTGAAAGGCTATGATGACACGGATCGTACCTGGGAATCTAAGAGCAATCTCGGTAACACAAAGGAAGCATTGAATGACTTCTACCATGCAAACCCGTCTGCACCCAGGGCCATTTCAATTCCACCAGAGGATTTCTTATTACTTTTCCAAAAGAGGCTGGATGTCATATCCCGAACTCTACCTGAATCCCCAAGGTACTCCCGAGTCATTCCCGAGTCATTTCCGTATGATCCCTGAGTAATCCCCGAGTACTCCCGAGTACTCTCAAGTATTCCCGAGTTTCCCGAGTTACACCTGAGCCAGTCCACTTACCTCCTTATACCCAAATAATATGTATTCCCCCGAGTCTAGCTCCGAGTCTCCTCCGAGATTTCGAAATTCCGGCCCTGTACTATTCCCTTTACACCCTGTACACTCGGAACTGGCATACATCCGAGTTTCTGAGCTTCCGAGTATATATCCCCTTTCGTCCTCTCTACATTCTTGTATCTTTATTAACCCCTTTCGGACCTTCGGATCTTAGGTTCCTCCAAGGCACTGTTCCCGCCACTCGGCACTCTTATAGCTCTGGAACACTGCCCCGAAATCTTGTTCCTCTTGTGTTTCCGTGGTTTTCCCTTTAGTATAAATACCCTTCGTTTACCCTCCTGTACTTTAGTTCGAATATCGACTGAGACACACCCATGTCAACTTAGA
>JBBPRK010000665.1:0-19230 GCA_038093075.1 Boletus patriciae
TTGAATGTTTCTGACCAACCTCCAGTATGTCTCTGCCACTATTGAATGTTGACTTTATTGACACCATCTCAGATGTGGCTCCCTCCTTTCGGATCTGGCACCTGGGCCCAGGCTGCCTCTGTAATTCTCGAAGAGCAAACCTTGGAGGCAGAAGCCTAGAAGATGGCTGAATAGGAGCCAAGGCCTCAGCTACCGGGTCCCGTAAAGCGTGTACTGTGTCACCGTTGTGTTTGTTGTTTGCTAGTCATGTAACCGAGTTGTTTCTTGAAGTGTTGTTGAATTTTGCCCGTACATGAGTGTGCAGCAAGCGTGTCATGTATTCGAAGAACCTATTCGCATTCGCTTGATGTCCGTAGTTGGTTCACCAAGTCTGCCAACCAGTCCCTCTCGAGTATCGGCTGTACTAGCCAACGTCGATCCAGTCATTACCGTTGCTTGTGCACTCTATCGTAGATTCGTGCTTGAAGAAAAGATGACACACTAAAAGTGAATTAAAGTCGGTACTCTACCTCCACAATCCACCGTGCTACTCCCTACCCAGACTCCTTCGCCCCCCCACCACCATAATACCCACCACCCGTCCCCGTCCCCGCACCGGCGGCCACACCCTCGCTCGCCAACGCCATCGCCTCCAAATCCTTCCCATCCAACGCCTCCTGAATCATCGAAATCGTACTCTCCAAACTCCGCCTCCGCGTCGACGGACTCGTCCTCGTCGTCCCCAAACTCGCCTGTCGTCCATGCCGTCCCCGGAACGGCACCTTGCTCGGCGATGACGTCGGCGAGGTGGGGGTCGAAGGTCCACCCAGGCTCGACTGGCTCTGCGAGGACGCCAGCGAGGCAGACGACAAGGCCGCTTCGATGCTCGCCTCGATCGATCCGGAGGTGGACAAGGAGAGGTCGCCTACCGAAGGTGCCTCAGGAAGGGATTGTGAGTGCGCGTGTAGGGCGAGGAACGCTTTCGCTTCCTCGGCGTCAAACAACTCGGGGGGCAGGCGTTCATTTTCGATATCGGATTTGCGTCTAAACGGGGATGAGCGCTCGAATTTTGGCATGGACGAATAGAGACATACGCGTCATCGAATCCTGAAATGGCATCCTTAATGCCCTCTGTGCCCAACACTAGTGTTCCATACGGCAATTTGGCAGATCCACTCATGCTCTTCAGCTCTCCCACCTTTTCTGACTCTTCTCTGTTGAATCAAGTAGTGATGAGTCAGGATTATGACACATGAAAAAGACACTACGAACCGAAGAAGCGCAAAGACGCGTGCCATACGCCCGACCGCAAGAATCTTGTTCTTGATCACCTTTCTCCGCTCAACGGAATCCTCAGCATGTGACGGCTGCGGCAAAATTTCTTCGTCAGATTCTTCGAGTTCCTCCTTGCTGCAGGTATTAAGAACCGCAACAAGCATGTCCGTGACTATCACACGGTCAACTCCAGTTCGCGAACGTCGAGAATTGATAACGCACTTTTCTCTCCGACGAACGGCAAACTCCAAGTAAAGACATCCATAAAGTTGGGTAGCCAATACGGGTGAGGGGTACAGTTAAATTGGCGAATATTCATCACATTGCTCTCATATTTGAGAACCGCTGCTTTATTGTTGTAAACGTCGAGATAGTTTGGCGCAGAAAAGATCGTCATGACCGAAGGAAAGCCGGTCGTCTTGGTCTTGCGGTACATCCGGTACCTGGAAATGAGTTCGGAAGACGATTAACGGGACAATAAGCAGGGACGGACCCTGCATCCTGAGCCTCATGGGCGCGGATGATGGAAAGGAGGTTATTACGTTCCAGGAACTGACAAGCAGCCTGGTACCTGTCAACGAGGTGAGTATATGCTACCGTCCTTCATACAGGAAAGCGCACGTAAAGAAATATGAGCATCCCCGCACGTGGTTATGCACAAAACTTTCATTCATTTTTTCCTGCCCGAAATCTTCGACGGGATCCGACCACAAAATGTCGCACATCAACCCGTGTGTAGGCGGTTCCCGGAATCGATCAATCTAGGGCTGTTCTTGAGGTGCTCGCCACGAGCGACATGAAAAAACATACCGCGCGTATATCATCCATCGTGTTCAACTCAGGTGATAGCCCACCATGTATGCATAGGAATTGTTTGTTCATGATGGCGGCGAGCGGGAGGGCACAGAACGACTCCATGCATGCATCGTAAACGCGATCAGAATACTTGTGTTTACCTGATTCAAGCCAATTAATACCTCCGAATACAAATGAAAAAAACGACTGACACTCGAGCTTGAACGTAAAATAATCTGTCAGATGCCGGCACTCGTGATTTCCACGAAGGAGGAATAAGGTGTCTGGATACCATATTTTCAACGCCCACAAGTACAACACGCACTACAAAGAGGAAGTGAGTGGTTATCAAGGGAGAGTACAGAGATGACCACCTCGATGCTAAAGTAACCTCTGTCGACATAGTCACCGAGGAACAAGTATCGCGTATCAGCAGGGCTTCCACCGACTTCGAAGAGCTTCATGAGGTCATACTGGGAACCGGAACCACAGTCAATTCGTAGCGCCAAATGAATAGAACGCTCCCACGCACATATTGTCCATGGATATCACCACAGACTGGGCTGGCAGTCAGCTCAAGGGTTAAAGCGAAGAAGGGAATGACTGACCTGTGATGGGGGCATCGACCTGAAGGACGTTGGGTTCACCCCGGAGAATAGCCGTCGCCTTTTCGATGATCCATACGGCGTGGTCCTCACTTATCCGACCCTCTCTGTAAAAGTGGTTTTTGAGGAAGGCGACGTCCGGTTTTGAAGGATCGTGTTTTGAAAAAAACTGGGCATCTGTCGGGATGTTCATCGCTGGGGCCTGGACCTGGGAGTGGGAATGTCAAGGGCGGGGATGTACGGGACGACGGAGGCGTACATCTTTGATTACGCGTTCTTGGGTGCTTATAACGTTGCCATCTTCGAGGACGTGTTGGGTAAAGTCAATGTTGGACGGTCGTCGGCGGTGTTCTATCTGCTCGATGGCCTTTTCGACGTGGGCTTGTGTGATTGGCATTGTCGTGGACGCTGTCACGAAGGAAGGTGTGTTTGCGGCGGTGGCGGGGTTCAAATGATGGGGCACTTGGCGAAATGGCAAGACAACAACAAAACTTTATGTGGCTACAGTACAGGGTCTATTCATCACGAGGTAAAGTATGCACCCAGAACATGGTTTGCGATATTGAACCCGAGCAGAGATACGACATAACTGGCAAACAGTGGCAACAATGGCGCGAGAAGGATCTCGGCGCGTATCAAAAACGGCAAGGCTGTCGCAGGTTACTCCTCGGCGCTAAACGAGGTGATAAGACGGGCTCACCGCAGAGTCCGAGGTACACCCCGTAAATGTATTGAGCGAATCTGGGGTGGGGTTAGGGTCGTGGGCACGCTCGAGGAAGAGGGACGTCACCCTGCGAGGTAGAGGGTATTGCCGACCAGCAGGCAGACCCACTTGTCCTTTGTGATGATGGGAAACAGGATTAGCTGTGCGACATAGAGTGTGAGATAAAGGGGGAAGAAGGAATTTGTGTGGACGTCAAAGGCATATGCCCATTCGACGGACGAATCGGCTGGCGACGCATGGGAGGACGGGGACAAGAGGACTCTGTTGGCGAAGATGCTGGAGGCACGTCAGTCCAAGTTAATGTGCACAAAGGGGCCCTACCGAAGCAGGGTTGCGGTGATCAGGCCCACAAAGAGAAAATCGCGCAGGATCATTATGAATGCGAGTTTGACCGCGTCCAAAAAGGTGTACGAATACACAAAGGACCAACCCATGGCTGCGGCTGCAACGGACGGTTAGGGGGGCCAGGGGTGAGCAGGGGTCGTACCAAAAAGACAGCCAAAGAGGAGGACTAGTATGGCCGGATCGTCCCGTGCCCAGGTGTTCTTTGTCTCTGCAAACGCGGTCGTACTTGGCACCAGGGACAGACGCCACGCTCACGTTTGTGGTAGTACACATTGCGGTAGCTGGGGCGGGTCAACGGCGCGCCATGCTGCAGCACAGGACGCTCACACTCTTTTGGGGGCGAGGCACAGATACGACAGCTGCCACAGGGCGAGCTCAAAGTCCTGCGGGGGGATGAGCGCGGACCACTGCCGGGACGGGGCGACGGACCATCTGCTGGAAGCGGTGCAGGCGGCGGAAGATGAGCGGGACGCGGCTGGACAGCGACGCCGGCGGATAGACGGGCGACGTCAGCGGGAGGATGGCCATCGCTGCACGACCCGCGCAGGACGGCACGCTGTCGGCATGACGTCGGAGTGCGAACTATTCAATCGGCGCGCTTTTCTTGCGTGCGTCTCCCCGCGGTTGTCTCAGACAGCGACCGCCATGGACGACAGCGAGGTGCTCGACTGGGGACACGAGGATGAGCTCGCCGTCGCCGTGCGTGGCAGCGACCAGCGCACGTTTGACCTCGACGACGCAGAGGACGCCGTCTCTCTCGGTGGCGACGAGGAGGACGAGTTTTTGACTTACCAGTCTCGCGCCCCACAGCACGCCCAAAAAAGTGCCCGCCACCAAAGACAAGACCCCCCGGACGCCCGCAGCGACTCCCAGCCGCAAGAGCAGCCCGTTGAGCGCACGCCTGACCCGTCCTCGTTGCCCGCGCCCTCGCATTCGTTTGGGACGCTCGTGCACGCTTTGCCACCCAAGCCCGTCCTCTCTAGTGTGCCGTTCGTCCATCCTTCTCACCCGTCTATCATTGAAGCTACAGCAATGGCTAGTCGTGCCGACCGTGACAAGAGGAACGGCGCAGGCTCAAAACCTGAATACAATGACCCGCTGCCACCCGGCTGGGAGATCAAGTATCCAAGAAACGGTCGCGGTCTTTACTATTACAACATACACACCCAAGAGTCCACTTGGTCTCGTCCCACCGCACCCTCCACTCGTGAAAAGCGCCCAGAACGCTCTGACCCCCGTGATGACCCTCTTGACAAACCTTTGTCCACCAGGAATGGCGACGCCTTGATTCCACGTGTAGGTCGTCCAGAAACAGGTGACATGTCTTACGAGGATCGCCACTATCGCCCTGGAGAGTCCGCTCGCCGGGAAGAGCGTCCCCTTCGATCCACTCAGCGCACCCATTCCTACAAGCCAGATTCGTACTCTCCCAGCCACAGCAACAGTCGCCCGTTGTCTCCATCTCCCCGTGCAAGAGATAGGGAGTCCACACCGCCCCCTCGTCGGCTTTCGTCTCCTAGTGGCTCCTATGGTGATCGTGATGGCGTGCAGAGTTCTTACCGTGAAGCTCCTTCTGTAGCTCCCCCGTCTTGTCAAGATCGCCCCCGTGTGCCGCACGAACGTCCAAGGGAACGTACACAACGTGATGATCCCACTCCTTCAGATATTGAGCGTCGTAATCCACCACGGGACACAGAAAGGTCATCGACTACTAGTACGTTGTCCGCCTCCTCCCCTCCTCCCCCCACCTCTCGTACTCGGCGTGTTTGCTCCTCCCGGGGTGGAGGACAAAGCATTTCGCAGACGTCTCGCGAAGCCTTGGGAGTCGAGCTACGCCATACGATATCTTGTTCCTTTTTGTACGACTTCCTCGCATGGACACACGGACGCTCATCATGGATCCCTGTCTTCCCTTTTCTTCTCTTTGTCCCCCCTTTTCCTCCCATCTTTTTCTTTAGGGCCAAGATCACCCGCCTCCTATACTCGTGGCTCTCAGGAATCTGCGACTACCCCACACTCCTCGATCAAGCATACTCAGCCGGTTTCGGAAGCGCACCTCGCTGGGAGAAGGAGCCGTTTCTCCCACGCTGATGCTCCCGTTCAGCACAATCATCGACAATCCGAAAATCGCGATGTTGGCATGCGGCGAGCCCGCACAGATGACGTCTCCCACAGTGCGCGTTACGTCGACGACATCCCAAGCTCGCGTTCAATGTCAGACATACGCGGGGACGACGACACACCCACCCATCCTGCGTCAGATGCACAACGTACGTTTTTGAGCCATCCTATACAACACCCATCCTCATGTCAACGTCGACTCGCGTATATGCACCTTTGCTTCTTTCATCGTATTTCCCCCTTCGATATCCAGGACCAGGATCAAGGAAAAGGACGCCATTGCCTCCACAGGGAGAGGCCTTCCACCCGGGCACGAGGCCGGCCCCTGCCCAACGCGGCGGAGGTCATCCCTTGGGACCTGCCAGCCAAGCTCCAGCCTCGGCGCCTAAAGATCGGCATACGAGTCGGATAGTTCCTGATGGCCCCTCGGCCAGACGGAGTCCTTCTCCAGCACCACCCCAACCCCGTCCTCCACCGGCTGACCGTGGTGATCACGATCGCGGGCGTTCCGGCTGGTCCAAACCACATGCAAACGGACCCTTGCAAAAGGACTCGCGTATTTCGCATGAGTCCTCAAGAGGCCGTGCCCACGATGTTGCAATGGATATTGATGACGCCCCTTTGCCTAGATCGTCTGATCCACCGACAAGACAGATTCCTCCAAGGCGACCAGCTTTGCAGGATGACGTACCAAGATATCCGAGGGCGATGCTAAACTCGGACAATGATGGTCCAAGAGGTATATTTGTTGGTTCTCTATGTTCATCTTTGGCTGACGAGCACTGTTTTCCTGTGCAGTAGGCGCTCGTGACGCACGCGACGGGATGGATTCAAGACACCGTTCCGCGGTTGATGGTTCTTCTCGTTTCGCATCTCCGAGAGAGCGACTGGGAACAGACCGTCGTTCCGCAGATCAAGCTATTTCTCAAGCAAGTCTCTACATTTTACTATGAAAATATTTAACTAAAGCGCCGCCTCTAGCAGCAGAAGGAGCCAAACCGTGGCGTAGAGACAGGACCTCCCCTTTCTGGATCCAACATCAAACTCTCGGGGACAAACAACGTACCCATTGGTACCAGGAACAAGTTTGCAGGCAACGTCCCGCCTCTCCTTGTGCCACCGAACAGTACTCGTCGCGCTCCCGCGGTCACATCTGGCAGCAACGATGATCCTGTTGCCCCAAGGCGGGATCGTATTGGCAAGGACCATGAACGGCCCGTAAGTTCCTCGAGCATGTTCGCTACGGTGATCTCATTCAGTACTCCAGCCGCATCTTGATAGTACCACTGGTGACCGAGTTGCACCGATGGAGCCGGCCGGACGTGAAGAGGCTCAGCAATCACCTGTAAGCCCCTTTGTCGCTCCGATCATTGTCGGGCTGACATCCCTCGTTGAATAGCCGAATAACCCGCGTGCTTTACCTCCGGCTGAACCAGCAGTGCTACCAACTCGTCCTTCGCGAGCCGCGTTGGGAATTGTGAGCTTTTTTGTATCTAGCACTATTTGATGGTTCGTTTGACTCTGGCTTCTTTTCAAGTCCCGATTCGGGCCACCCATTGTCAAGGAAAGCAGTGAGCCTGCGCGACCCCAAGCGAATGTTTCCACGGAAAGCCTTCCTTTTGATCACATCCCAGAGGGTTCGTCGCGCGCCACACCACCTCCGCCTTCCCGAGAGTCTTCGATGGCATCATTCAGAGATATGGCAGTTCCACCTGGCCGTCCTTCTCATTTACCTCCCCGACCTGCAAGTCCGCCTGGTGGATATCAATTCCGTCCGGGAGACGCCAATAAACCACATCACCGTTTCAATGCGCGAAGCCCGGTCGCCCGCGATTCTCGGAGTGATGAAGTAAAAGCTGAAGAGCCTGTGCGTCCCAGGCTACCCTCTCCCGCACCTCGGAAACGTGCAATGGATACTTATCCTTCCGAGCCTCCGCCTGCTCCTCGGGACAATCGGGCTACGCACAATCCAGGGCGTTCTCGGCCAAACATCCGTGACTCCGAGGCTGACCATCATACTGCTCGCCCTCTTCCACCACCGGTTGTTAAAGACGAGGATCGTGACCGTGCACCCCCGCCTATGCACCCTGAGCGTGCGCTCATGCTCCAGGCCAACGGCTTGCCTCCGCGACCACCTAGCGCACTTGGGCTAGCCATTTCTGGGAGGGGGTTCAAGCGAGACAGACGTGACGACCGCGATCACGACCGCGCAGAACCCCTTCGGGGCAACAGCAAGGGATGCTATGGTTCTGCATCACCTGGCGGCGAGCGGCGTCGCTATCCTGAAGATGATCGCGCAGTGGGGTACGGAGGTGGAGGGGGTGCGTCATTGTTGGATCGGCTGACGCTGGATGAAGGGACCCGGGTCAACTCCCCTTCGTTGCGTGACCGTGTTCAGCTGCCGTCCAAGCGGGACAGGGAGGAGATGTTGGCTGGCGATTTCTCTTTTGATACGGACGGCGATGATTACGATGGATCCAAGAGGGTGGCGAGGCGGCGAGGAGGAATCAAGCTCCGCAAGGGCAGGTGTTGAGGTATGGAGAAAAAGACTGTTCTTGATTCGTTTACTATGTTCTCTCTCTTGCACGCCTTTTCTTTCCCATGTTAATGCCTCCATGCATCCTTAACGTATTTCAGCAAAGCATTTTGAAGTCGCAGCTCATTCTTTTATTCCATTATTCCTCGTTCTTTGTTTTCATTTTGGACAATCGATCAAGTCAACAAGCGTCAACGTCTGAGCGTCTCCGTGGCGGGCGCTTCTGCACCCTCGACTACTAAACTCGAACTCTGGGCCTCCCGAGCAAACTCGGCAAACACGTCGGGTTTCCAACGTTCCTGCGCGAAATCCATGTCTTGTCTTGGCATCCACCATTCGAGGAAGAGAAAGAAAAGACAGTCGACGATGAGGATGGTGGTGTAGATCAACCCCGCGAACGGGCCCAGAGCCATCGTTCTGCAACGCGCATCACGATACGAATCAGCCATCGCCAACGCAACGCAACGCAACACGACGAAAAACGAGGCAAGGAAAGAGGCAAAACGCACCGTCTCACCCGCGTCCCGAAATCGACGGCCTCGGACCGCACGACGGCCTCGTACACGGCCTCGGTGCGTCGTGCGACGTGCGTCCAGTCGTAGAAACGCCTGACGCGTGCGTGGGCTTCGAGGGGGTCGTGTGCGCCTCGGGCGACGATGTGGATGGCTTCGGAGAGCGCGCGGAAGAGGTCTGGTGCGGTGCGGCGCGGGTGCGGTGTGGGTGTGGGTGTGGGTGTGGCGTGGCGTGGCGTGGCGAGTGTTAAGCGTCAGCATGGGTTGGCGATGCGGGACGAGAGAAGAAAAGCGAGTGGGGGAAAAGGGGGGAAAGTAAAGGCAAAGGCAAGGAGGACGCACCGTCTTCGTCGGGGTTTGCAAAGGAGATCATGTCTTCGGGGAGGATCTCGGGGACGCCGCCGACGCGGGTGGAGACGACGTAGAGGCCTGTGCATGCGGCTTCGAGGATGGCGATGCCAAAAGACTCGGTGAGGGACGTGTTGAGGAAGATGGAGCCGCGGACGAGGACCTGGTGAGGGGTTGACGTCGGGAAATGGCAACGGCAATGGGGACGGGGATGTGGGACAACTCACATTGCGCACGTCGCGGTGTCGAACGGGCCCGAGCAGCTCGATTCGGTCTTGGAGTAGATGACGTTCACGCACTTGGAGCAAGTCGTTCAATTTCGGGCCGTCTCCGCCTGGTTTGGAGTTTGGTGAACGATCCAGCGCGCTGCTCATTACTCGCTCACTCACCGACGATAAAGTTGACATTTGGAAAGGCGGCGCATATGCGAGGTGCAGTGGCTACGAGGAGATCGATGCCCTTGCGATAAGCCAGGCGCGAAATGACGACAATGTTGACTGCGGTCGCGTTTTCTCGGTCGGGCGAGGTAGTAAGAGAGTGGAGGGCAGACTCACTGGTATCCAGGGGTTGCGGCTGAGGTGATGGGGTAAACTGCTCAGCGACGAGTGCGTTCGGAATCGTGTATACGCTCGACCGTACAACAGACACCGAGGGGTCCTCTTCCGAAGGCTCGAACAGTTGGCCCCGGAGCACGGTGTTTTCGCGTCTGTCACGTCGGACGTTTTGGATTTAGTTGTTTGTGCGGCACGCATGCATGTCTTTTACCGTATGGGACTTACCCCGTATGCGAAACACAGATCACAGCATCGACGTTTTTGAGCGCGGCTGCCAGGAGCTTGTTGGTCAAGATGCTGGCCGCGTCTTCGAACCCAAACAGGCTATGATCCGTAAACACTGTACGCACGCCGAAAAAATGGGCGTGCAGGATTCCTTCTTGGCCCAGAGACGAGAGACTCGCATGGGCATGGATCAAGTGGATATGCTCCCGAACGATGATCGTCCGAAAGTACGGGAGGAACGTGAAATAATTCGGCAGGGTGGCGGACGAAGCGATGGTCATAAAGGGGACGTAGTACACCTTGAGCGAGGGTAGCAGCCAACGTACGCCGACGCGGTCTGGAGGGTGACTGTGCGTGATGACGATGACTTTGTGGCCTCGACGGATGAGGTTCGCGCTGAGCATGTATATGTGGTTTTCTACCCCGCCCACGTTGGGGTAGAAGAAATCAGATATCATTCTGCTGAAAAAGTCAGACGCGCATGTCGAACATGTTAGAGTCGTACGCAATGGAAAGCGCCTCATCCTTCATTTCACGATAAGGAGTATTCCGTAGCTGTCGGGAGCAGGATGTAAGAATTAAGATTATTGTCGTGATACCCATAAACACCTACATGATTTTCACCGTCTTTCACTACTCGCCAGAGCTCGGGATAGAGCGAAGAAAAAACTAGTTCAGCGGAGGATCGAACTCCGAGCCTTCTGTGTGTGAGACAGAAATCATAACCATTAGACCACTGAACTGACAATTTGTCCTTTGCTCGATGACGTCTGTGGACAGAATTGCAAGCGGAACGAGCGTGGAAACCGGAAATTCGGATTTTCAGGCGCCTCGGAAGTCGCTACGACTGCACCAATCATGGATATAGTGGTCTTCTAACCTCTCACATGATCTTGGGTCAAGTTTTATCTTGCATTGTTTTCCTCACCATCGATTTCACATTTTATTCGGTAGGAACTCTCACATTGATCAACGAACTTCTCGTCGCTTGCGGTTAGGAACATCCCTCTGGTCGCTCTTGAAGAGGGCCCAGGAAAACGACTCTCGCTCAGTCTGTGGAAAAGATAAACCACGACAAACACCGAAAGCTAGGGTTCGAGGACAGCGAACAAGGCATCCTGGGAGTACGGTACCCTCCCGAATCTGACTGAGCGAGGTCAGATTCTAGAACATTTGGAATAACACGAGGCTATGATTCCAAGATGACGCTTGAAAGGAGCAGGACAAGGAGCCGAGCATACATTCAGTGAAACTGGGGTTTCTGCATCGCGATCCGTCGTGACTGACGGATTCATGTCCTGCCCGTTCTTAGATCTAGGCTCGCTCAAGTTACCAGCTTTGTAACGAAGACAGCTTATGCACGGATGACCTTCTTTCGGGGTGTGGCGCTACCGTGTCCTGGTTGCACAGTCATGGGGGGATGTTCAGGAGGGAACAGTGATCAAAGCGCTCGTACTACAAGAAACCTGGTGGGAGGAGCGTTACGGGCCGCGGTACCGGGGTCTTGCAAAAGGATCTGGACTGAAACAACAAGCATGCGAACCCGTGTGTTGTTTTGGTACACCACTTCACTATGCTCAAGATAAGTATACGCCACCATGGATACCAGACCTAGATTTGATTGAATAATGTCCATATGAAACCTGCGTGGTCAGCGCGCTATGGTTCTTGCATTGGGTTGCATTGTGGTACTGAGTATCAGCCCTAACGATTTCCCTCACCATCATATGGATCGGTTGCTGGAAGAAACGCGGTAACTAGATACAGGGTATAAGGACTGGTGAGGGCTCTGGGAACAAAAAGCGCATCAGGGAAAGATCGAGGCTGCACTACCGAGTGCCGCGTACTTCTGCGACCTGGCCAGTCATATGAAACTCCCGACGAATTCCATCAAGTTCTTAGACGTCGCGTTCGGAACCAAGCATCTCACTAAATGGTGCAACTCCACACTAGGCAGATTCTGAGACAATATCATGCCAATAAACATCTGGTTAGCGAATGCGAGGAAAAGTTGGGGAAATAGATTGTCACCTCCCCTGCACCTTTTACCTTTATGCGAGGGCGGTGTACGACGAAACGACAGAGCGGCCTTCACTGCACGCTCACGATGGGCAGAATTCAACTACAGTTCCAGAAACGACACGTTACACAACTACAACGGAACAGGCAACACCAAAGACAACGGTGACATAGTACATGCTTTACTTGCACTCAGTACCAGAGGACTCAGGACTTGGCTACTATTTAGCCATCCTCTGGACTTCCCCCTCAAAGGGTTACTCTTTAAGAATGTCGGAGGTATCCTTGTCCCATGTCAACAACGGAAATCAACAGTAGCAGAGACATACAGGATAGTCAGACGTCATCAACGGGCGGGCATGTTCCTCTAAGGCTTGCTCGTTGACAATCTCAGAGGCACTAGTGCGCCACATAAGGTCAGAAATGCCAGGCCAGTTCTGAAAGTCTCATGAGAGTGAGTCTTCCACATCAACAGATACATACAACAACTGTTTCGGAGGTGGACATTGTATGCGGATACAGCAGGAGATAGTAGACGGCGGCGTTGTCTGAGGGTCGTTGAATTCGTGAACCTATCTTATATACCCTTCCACGGAACAAACAAACAGCCACACGGCAGTTTGCGGCGTAGTCTGTGCTGCAGCGCCTCTCGAATTGTTAGATAGCAATGAAGAATATTCTATTGTTCCGTGCCTTCACGCTGAGTGGAACTCTTTCGTCATGGTGCTCGGGGTACCCAAAGACCCGACCAAAAAAAAAACAATGTGCCCTCTTGCGGTACAGCATAAGTGCCATCAAGCTTTCCGATGAACGGAAGAAGCGAAGTTTACGATCCGTGGGTATTACTCGGCGCATGCCAGTGAATCTAGAACAATGTACCGTAGTTGGCGTGGATGACGCGAAGATCAAGCTAGCACGTACCAAATAGGACAAAAATCGAGGTGGTATCGCCGCGATCCAGCACGGTTTGAGTGGGGGTGGGATAGTCCTCCGAGGAGGTTACTTCCAATGCGTGGACACGCACTTTCACCGTAGTAGATAGAGCCTGCGGACCGTGTCGATTTCGTCACTCAGGCCCATTGGTGTTACTCGGCTGCCTCAAAGCTCCTGTGGCGCTCAGGAGTGGAAGTAACTCGGGAATGGAAGAAACCCAACGGCGCAAGGATATTGTGCGGAGAAGCCAGAACAAATGTCCAGATCACGGAAGTGGATGAGTAATAAGGTGACAGCAATGCCAAAAGAAGAGGTGGGCTTGACTGTGACCCCTGATTATTGTTGAATTGGAGGCGAAATTCTCGGACGAACGTCATGTGGAGGAGGTTATAAATCCGCAGTGGCGCTCAGGCTGACCAGATCAGTGCAGTGCTATTCAGTCCCCCTGGACGTAATCAACCTGGAGACGATCTCCACTGAGTTAGCTGTTCAGCAGGCTCAGCTTATCGGCGGTCACGTCGGACGCCGTCCAGTAAGTCACCCACCTGGTTCCATGCTAGTGAAGACGACAATGGTGCTCCCTAGCACAATCGGTGTTAACCGACTCATCAGTTTGGATTCTGATCAACGATAAGTTCCGGGTCCCTAAAAAGCCGGACATAATGCTAAAAGTACTTGACCCAAGAATTGAATTGCATGAGTGTCGTGAGACGCGGCGAGACAGGATGGCGAGGATGTTTGGGGAAAGGAGGAGTCTGGATCCCTGTTTGGGTATTGCTTTCGGTGGGGAAATGGTGCGGCGCGGTGTGTTGGAGGACAGCCTCATTCCGTCATGGAAGTTGCGACAAGGGCAGCATAGCGCATTGCAGGAGCCCTCAAGTTGAAGGGGCGAGTGTGACGAGTTTGGGTTATCTTCACATGATGTTTGAACTTACATAAGCACCACTGCCACCTGTGCACCCCAATGACGCCCAACGTCAATACGACGTCAACCGCGTCACCCCTCCTATCCCACGGGTGCGACGCCCAAACACCTACCGCGGCGAAACGTCTGGGCCAACCACCTCAATGCCGACGGCAATAACGACAAGAAGCGCCCCAGGAGGGACCTTAATATGCCGTTTCAGGCTAGTCCTCTGTTACCCTGATTAATGCGATGAAAAGTGTAACTCAGGGTGAAGGTGCGGAACAGCATCACTGTTCAACCGTCAACACAAAGCCAGTCTCCAAGTCCAAAGAATGCACGGCATCAATCAGGTGTAGCGCTTTATTTCCTCCATTGCCAGAACAGCACTTGAGATTTTTCGGAAGATGAAAGTCACCCGACATCGTGCATGTGTAAGAGAACCGGGATGACGCGTCAACCTAATTCCGATCTAACCTATCGGGCCTCTGTGCGTCGCCGGCCGTTCGGCGGTAACGAAACTTGTTCGGGATGCTCGATGACCACGGAACCATCGCGAACAGGAACGTGTCTTGTCCACTGGACAGGGAGAAATGTCAGATGCAAGCAACTGCTGTGCCAGGATGGGGGATTGGTAATCCGATCAAGTTGTCGAATTTACAGAAGTTGGATGGGCCACCCCTGGCTCCGTTTTAGCTCTTTATTATCCATGGGCAATATGTCCGTGGGCGGGTTCTGTTTATTCCGCGCTGTTAATTGATCGATGACGGTCCGTGGCATTGTCCTAGTGTGACCACATGAAGCTCTTCGAAGTCGGTGGAAGAAGCCCTGCTGATCCGATACTTGTTAGTAGAGCTCCGGCCCAAGCCGAGCCCCTGGGTCGTGTTCGCCAAAGCCCTACCAGGCCGAGCCGTAGCCGCGGCTTTCGACACGACCCGGGCCGTGTACCATCACTAGGTCTGACACTGATTCGGGAAGCCGGGCTTCCTTGTTTGAACCCACGAAGCATGAGAGATCTATAGTCATGGTGATATCGGATATTAGCTTCATTTACGTGACGTTACCCGTGATGCGTAACCACTGTGGGGTTAAAGTCGCTCTTAAGGATCCCAAAAAATTAGTAAGAATGCGCTTATATTCACCGTCATTGGCGGTCGCTGAAGGTCACTTTTGGCTACTAGAAGATATATGGCGACGTCTTTCACTCCCAGGCGATCGTGCGACCGCTTCAATACCAAGCAGGGAAATCGACAGCATTACAGACAAGTATAGGTGATGTAACTTTTTAATATGTCGCCTCATCATGAGATGCCAGTGGGCCTCAGTTTGTTCCTCTCCGAAGCACATCATGCTTCCTGGGTTTCAGTGTTCTCAGTTTGTCAACATGGCCTGACCTAGACCTGGCCTCGTCGTATTAGCTCCGCAAACCCACGTCATGTCATATCTGTCTTAAAGACCGCTCTCCCGAGATACCTCTCCATCGCAAGATGTATCCATCGTCGCTCCCCGCCTCTCTCCCTGTCGTCATACTGGCCGCGATCTTGGTGCCTACCGCGTCCGCACAGGATCGCACCACAGAGCAGGGCGAGGCCCAAATCACTGGTCCGTCTCTCCCTCACCCCCCTTCTCGCGTTGACGTTATTCTGATAGATCCGAACGTGGAGTGCACGCCCTACTACTTCCAGCCCGTTAGCGATGCCATGGACGCAGGGCAATTCCCCCCTGTCTGGACTGTTGCAGACATCATCGCCAGTGATGCCAATGCCAACGCGAAATACCAGAGCATAGAGTCCCAGATTGTCAACATTCCCCCAAACGGTTACCAGCCCCAGTCTATCACAGGTGACTTTTCAGGCTTCAGCTATTCCTCTGACGACCCGAACTGCTGGTGGACCTATTCCGGATGCACAACCCCAAAGCATGCGGGGTTGTCGCCGGACCAAATCGGTGTCCCAGAAGTATGCCTTGCTCCCTTCGGAGTGGACCCCCGCTCACATAATGTAGCCGAATACACTGGGCTACGGCTTTGACGACGGTCCAAACTGCTCTCACAATGCTTTCTACGATTATCTCCAGCAGAACAATCAAAAAGCCAGTTCGTCCTATTTTCCTTATTTTGTCGCTCATTGCTCACTCTTTCCAGCGATGTTTTACATTGGCAGCAACGTTGCCGACTGGCCCCTTGAGGCGCAACGCGCCTTGGCCGACGGTCACGAAATTTGCGCCCGCAAGTGCCCCCTTCTTCTTCCTGTTGCTTTCCACGCTGACGTCTCCCCAGACACTTGGTCTCATAGTTATAGTCCGTTCCCTCTGCTCTACCCTCTTCGTCTCTATTCACACCCGCTGCAGCGACCGCCCTCACAAGTACGCAGGTCTTCGCCGAACTATATTATAGTAAGCTTTGACCATCTCGTCACGCTCCATCATGATCCTCATGCCTTTTTAGCTGTATGCGCGCCCCCCTCTTTGACCCCTGGTTACTGAGTCTTACTATGTAGATGCAAATGATTAAACTCGTTGTCGGTGTCACGCCGACCTGCTGGCGCGTCCGTCTAGTCTTTTTGACCATGCATTCTCTTCCTCACTTTCTCTGATAGCCTCCCTATGGCGACGTTGACGACCGTGTCCGTTCTATCGCCCAGGCCCTTGGTCTCCGCGACATCGTGTGGACTTACGACTCCAATGACTGGGAAGCTGGTAGCAATGGCTACACCGACGCAAACGTCGATGCCAACTACCAGGCCCTCGTCACACTTGCCCAACAAGGCACCTTTAACACCGTACTTCCCCAATTTTATCACCAGCGTCACATTTTTGACACGACTCCCAGGGCGGTACAATCGTGCTCACGCACGAACTCAGCAACGATACCATGAGCGAGGCCATCAAGTGGTACCCCCAACTCAAGAGCGCTTTCAAGCATCTCGTCCCCATGGGAACAGCCACAAATGTGACCTATCCCTACATCGAGACCAACTATTTGCTGCCCACCTTTGCGGAATGTCCGTTTCTTTTCTACCTTCCAATAACGTCGCTGATGAGCGCTCTCCCAGACACTGGATCCGGCTGACCAAGTAGGCGTCGTGTCTGGTACGAGCAGGATGCGGAATCTCTGGTCTCGCATGTCGGCCTACAGATCAGTATTTCAGCGGAATGCCGTACCATCGCGCTACTTGCAAAGCATCTAAATGCTCGCAAATATACCCCACATTACAATCACCGATATGACAAAAGAATGCCGGATCATGGCGGGAGGGTTGGCCACGGGTGTTAAATTATTCAATAATTAATTGACTTGGGGCCGCTCGTATCTCCTTGCCTGGACGGATCCCCGCGCGTTCGAGAGCGTCTCATAGAAAGTGTACAGCGAGATGGACCGGACGTACGGCGGAGATCGACTCGACGCTTCAACGCAGCGTTTGATCTCTTCCTCAGTCAGGCGTGGCAGACCAGAGAACTGTGCGGGGCGGGTTTCGCGCCATCTCGTGTGCGGAGGGCGAGGGTGTGAAGGAAATTTGAATTAATCCCCATTAGAATGTGCTGCGGGTCCACTTACATGATACTCGGGTGCGAGCGGCATAGCTGGTCGAGCGAGCGAGCACGGATGTGCACACAGACGCGATGTTCTGCGTGCATGCGCGTGCTCGTGCGCTCGTATGACAGGGCGGTGTGCGGACGAGGGGGTGGTGCATGTGCCAGGGTGGGCTCGACGGTGCAGCGGGGAGGATGAGAATGGTGTGTGCCTGCCGGGGCTGACGAGACGGCTTGGCGTGGGCGAGAGAGCGCGAGGGAGGAGTGGGCGAAGGTGGGCGGGGGTAGGTGACGTGGCGTCCGTGCCAAGGGTGGGGCCTTGAGGCGGCGCAGCGGCGAGGCGTGCCAGGGTTGACCCGTACGAAATGGTACGGCGGGGTGGGTAAACGAGCCCTGACAATCTGCGTGCGTTTGCTCGTGCGCTCGTATGACAGCGCAGTGGTGAGGTGGGCGAGGTGGCATAGTGGGATGAGCGAGTGAACGCATTTCCAATCGTGCTCCGTTATGAAGGCACAGAAGTGGGGAAGCATGCGATCGGAGAGATTTCAGGTTTCCAAACGTGGTGTGTACAGAGAAGCCCTGGCACAACCATTTGAAGCTTCAGTCACGGACGTCGATAGCTGCCCGCGATCGAGGTTCCACTGTAAACTCGACACCTGCCGAGAAAATGAATCTTCATTTTACTCCCTATTATTGCCCGTTACAGCGTTGTGTCTAGTATTCGACTAGAGCTTTGAATGTTCGGGTGTGGTGTAAGATCTGCCAGTGTAACGTGATATTGAGGTGGGCGGGATGAAGGAACCTGGCCGGGATCCAGTTCGGTGAACTGGTTCGGTGAGTTCGGGGCAATCCGAAAATGACAGAACCCTAAAAGCCTGCCAACGCCACTCAAACCAAACCGAGTCCGAGTGCCAAGGAAATCCAATTTCATGCTGTTGCTACTGTACAGCGATGCTTGTCGTCGATCACCGCTCGAACTGGAAGTGCATCCGCGATCGCCCCTGCGAGACGGAGCTCCCTCTCGGCCCTACTGACTATTTCTCCGTTGCCTTCACCACCGGTACCTATACGTTTCCGCGCTCTGGCGGCTCCGACGAATATGTTGCGCACGCCGACGAATTTGCCTTTACCGGTGGCCTGCTGGCGGACAACCCGCTTGTGGCCTCTCGACGCAGGCATGGGCATTCCACGTGATCGCGACGAGATTGCCCAAGTTAAATATGATTACCCCACACACCTGCGCAGCTGAGGAGAATGCGAAAGGTGTGTTAGATTGACCGGAACAGACTCTGGACACGACGAGGAGGCACGCGAACTTAAATTCGAATTCAAATGAAGCACGTGTTACAACAAATGGCATCCAAACTCCAACTCTTGGTTACTTGTACTACTCTTACAATCATGGATACCAGTCAATACGAAAACAATTTGACACAACGTGATCTGCAAACGGCAGGGAAAACTCGGACACACGGGATACTAGGCTATCGTACACTGCATCTGCTAGAAAAATGGCGAGAGGTGGTGGTTTTTCTTTTTTCTTTCGTTGGCTTTCCTGGGATTTTTGCGAACAAAACGGAAGAAGCTGTCGTTGTCGTTAATGGTGGACTCGTGTCCGAGTCTGTGTGTCTGTGAACGACTCGGAAGGCTTGCGACGAACACCAGACGTACAAATCGGGGAACCCGCCTAGAACGATTTCCATGCGTGTCCCACTCCAAATGTACCGTGAGTCACGGCATCCTCGAACTTGATGGGAGCACCGTCGTCCGCGGGTTTGAGCTTGATAACGTGCGAATGAAGCGTCAACTTGGGTACTTTAGTCT
>JBBPRK010000666.1:0-19228 GCA_038093075.1 Boletus patriciae
GCGCAATCGCACGTCATGTCGGCGTTACTCGGGCGTTGAGTAAAATCGTACGATTTCCCCTTTATTCTCACGTTTTACAGTTGGTCTGTGCGCAAAAACCATCCCTATAAAGGGTAAGTTTTAGCACTAATTCTTTTCTTTTCGTCGCCAGAGGTCTGATGAGTCTCCATGACGAAATAGGTGGCGCAGTGAGACTTGTGGACTCACCGCCTATAACCTATCTGGCACCCATCCATTAAGTACTATCCCCCTCGCAACGCTCGCTTCGCTCGCGTTGCTCGGCCCCCTAACCCTAAGAATTCCTCGACCTTGTGTCCTGCTGTCCCAGCCTTCAACATTTGGCCTTAGGCCCTTTCGTCCCCAAAAGGGATTGGCCTGCAGGACTCCAACAACTACCCCCGCCCCCGCCCCCATCCCATCACCCCAATCTCCGCTCGATCACGGTCGTCCTAATTGACCACCCAGTATTCGAGCCTGTGATCCTAATTCTTCCCGCCCTTCGGTACTTTCGTGTGCTGTATGAATTTGGACGGGACTGGGGGGAGATCCTCACACAAGACGTCGAGGGATCCACACATCTGTCCCCGCCCCAACGTTTCTTCCAGATGGATGTGCGCAGGAAGGAAGACTTCTACTTGTTCGACGTAGGGTGGTCAAACATCACGCATCTCCAAGTACGGTTTCTCGGAGACATAGACACCTTCCCCACGGTGGTGGAGCTCTGTCCGAACCTCCAGGTCCTTGTGATGACCGGCCACCGCTGCAGCGATCGATCGACGTCCTTTCCAACGCCACTTACGTACCCGTCGCTTCAAGAGTTATCTATTGCGGTCGCCGCGCCGCTCGGGAACATACTGGAGATGGTCACGCTACCTGGGTTGCAGAGTCTGACCCTGGAAGCGGGAGATTGTGGGGAGCACGGTGTCCTTCGTGACATGCTACTTCGCTCTCGCTGTGCATTGGAGAAGCTTGACGTGTGGGTTACTGGGTTACAGTCAGGGGGTCCACGGGTATATTGGACAGCGGAAGAAAAGGAAGAGCTTTTGGAGTCAATACCTACTCTGACCGAACTGGAACTCATTCCCTGTGCTTATTAGCACTTGCTTATTCCAAAGTGTTTGCCTTGTCAGGGGTACGGACCGCCCATAGGTAAAAAGTTGTATTGCATAGGTCGCCTTGCAAAGTACAGAGCTGGATCCATTTGACCTAACCACTGCCTCGGTAACGTCGCGTTTACAGTCAGCCGTGGTCAACGACCCACCCTCATCTTTGCCGTTTACACTTATAACGAGAGAATTCGGAACGGGAACGGGAACGGGAGTGCCAAGGGAACGGAAAGAGAGACAGGGTCACAAATGGAGACGGAGACGGGGATCTGGAGCCTGGAGTGCGTTCCAGTACATTTGAGTTGCAAAAAGGTTTGGCTCGCTAAGTGTAATACCAACTCTTCGAGGCGCCCGGCCCCTCACAGGGTCGCGTTCGGGCCCGGAGTGTTGAGATGGTAAGCCGTTCAATTCACTCAACCCCGGGTGACCGTCGCGAGGTTAAATGTCTATGAGGCTCCCCATGGGATAACGATATGGGTTTGGTTTGGAAGACGGTCGGGGGTTGGCGATACGGTTCTCGTCGGTCGCAACGGAGCAATGTTCTTCCGGTGACAGGGCTTACGTCCTTCCGTACGCCGACAACCTTTTGATCAGCGGCGGATCATAGTACTACTTAGCGTATTTCCAACCTGTCACATTCTCGGCAAATGTGCCAAATTTGCCGTAAAGTGGCTCGGGTGCACGCTACGCGAAATTTCTGGACGCCCCTCGCGACAAGGTCCAGTCGGAGCCTCGAACAACTTGTCAAAAGGGAACTCACAGCTGGTCCGGCTCATCAAATCTTTATTCGCGCGTGCCGGGTCTAGATGTCGAACCACCCTAGCGGCATGCACGGTCCGGTCACAAAAATTCGAACTTCTTACCGCCTAGCAGAAAATCCGGAGGACAGCCCGCCAGAAGACCAAACTGTAACCGTTGGTGAGGCTGGTCCTAATGCCCGCGAAAGCTTGCACGCCCAGCCGACTCGCGAGGGACCCTCCACGGACGCCTCCGTGGCTATACCTAGCAAGCAGACAAGGTGCCAGAGGAGGGCAAAGAGAAGGATCCTGTTGGGACAGGAGAACGGCGGAATACGGAAGGCGGCGGTGAGGGCGGCGGTGCAAAAACGGGTGGGCATGTCGGCGAGGGGGTCATTGACCTCAACAGACTTCGCTCGGAGCGGTCTAAAAGCAGCAGAAGGTGGATGGCTAGGCAGCAGGACCGCGACTCCCCCTGCGGGAGAGTTTACTGTCGACGAACTTAACCTGGGCGGCTTGCGGTTGGTCGAGTGGGACGGCATGTAAGCTCTTGCCTCAGACGGTCCGCCAAGGTTGAATGCTCACCAGCTCCCGAAAGCACCCCTCATACGATCCTGGACGCGTCGGGCCACGTCGTCAGCGTTCTCGCAGGACGGGCAAGGGGGACCTTCGAGGACGTCCTCCATGAGGCAGCGTCCGAATTCGAGAGACAGAGCTTTAACACCCCGCCAGTGCGGCATGGGAAACCATCCAGGAGGGGAAGCTTCCACGCCGTGGTCGCAGGCATATCGTACGGCGGTGGGCAGCCCGTAAGTGTCGAACTGGGAGAGGGGATCGCTGCTGTCTGACTCGCGGTCTATCCCCGCCCATAGGAGCCCATGAATAGCGCTGTGCAACCAACGTATCGAAATGCAGCGAAACGGCTGATGGAAAGCAAAGCGATGCGTAGGCTGGCTGGCTTCCAGAACCGTGAGTGACAGTTTCTGCCCACAGAATCTGCAGCGGCTCGAACTTGACTACACGCCCCAGAAGCGTTCAAGTCCTTTTTCCCTAGGATCTACGACTACTACGAACGCACGTTAACCAAGTTGTACCGCGAACGCCCGCACTTGCGGCGCCCATACGAAACCTCGATCATGCCGGCGGCAGCCTACAACCTGGGCCCAGCGACAGTCTGCCGTCCCCACCGAGATTCCGCAAACCTTGCGTTCGGCATCTGTGCCATCACGGCGCTCGGTCGCTTCGACCCTAAGAAAGGGGGTCACTTAGTACTGCGGGAGCTGGGCCTTGTCGTAGAGTTTCCGCCGGGAGCAACAGCCCTCATCCCTTCCGCGGTCATCACGCACTACAATTCGAGGATTCAGGAAGGAGAAACCAGGTATTCCTTCACTCAATATGCGGCGGGGTCTCTCTTTTCCTACGTGGATAATGGAATGAGGTCTGACAAGGAGGTGGTGGAGAAGTTGGACATGGAGACGGATGAACCATTCAGACGCTCTGCAGCAAGGAAGGGCCGTTGGGCGAAGGGCCTGGCTTTGTTTCCCCACGTAGATGAATATCTGTCTTCTTAGAGCATGTACATCCGTACTGCGTACGATGAAACCCGTGGCGTGCCAACCGAATGGGGGCGTAGCGTTCATCAGTTAGAAGAGGAAAATGAACGAGAAGGCTCGTTCCACGTCCTCTGAAAAAAAATGCATGGCCGGGAATCTCCGTTCGCTCGACCTGAAGAACTCGCCCAAATGGCAACCCGCCTGCAAGCAACTTTGTGCATACACTCAGTATGCGAACGTTAGATATTACTGCACTACCGGCTACTGATATCCCATTCTAACCAGTGCTCCCCATGGCGCACGCCCTCCTCCCAGATATGATTGCTCAGGGTGGGGGGAACGCGGAGGAAACGTAAGGCGCATACCTGTGATTCTGAGACTGTGGGTACGTCCGACATCTTGGCTGCTTTGGCCAGCTTGGCAGCCGGCCGCACCCATGTTGGACGAGCACGCGTTCCGATTTCTCGGATCCAGTGGTCCCTCTGACGAGGGTTCGCGTGCGTGCGCCTCCGGGGACCCCCGCGCTGGCGTGCCATGGTGGGCCCTTCCAGCACAGTCACCCCTGAAAAGACCCAGCTCCGCTCGTTTTCAGAGCGGGGCCCCCCCTCTGACTGGAGCCGGAGGACGTCCTCGTACCTTTGCGCGACATCCAATAACTTGGATGCAATGGCCAGCTTGACAGCCGGCCACGCGCGTGTCGGATGAGCACACGCTCCGATTGCTCGGATCCAGTGGTCCCTCTGACGAGGGTTCGCGTGCATGCGCCTCCGGGGACCCCCGTGCTGGCGTGCCATGGTGGGCCCTTCCAGCGCAGTCACCCCTGAAAAGACCCAGCTCCGCTCGTTTTCAGAGCGGGGCCTCCCCTCTGACCGGAGCCAGAGGGCGTCCTTGTTCCTTTGCGCGACATCCGATAACTTGGATGCAATGACCGGCTTGACAGCCGGCCACGCGCATGTCGGACGAGCACACGTTCCGATTACTCGGATCCAATGGCCCCCCTGACGAGGGGTCGTGCGCTCCGCGATGCTACCCGCCCCCCAACCCCTGCATGAGGTGGGGAGCAACCCTCCTGCATGACGCAAGACGGCTGCAGCAAGGGCACGGCGCGACATTCAATGACTTGAATGCAATAGCCGACTTGACAGTCGACCACGCGCATGGCAAGTGCCCAAGACACACGCCCCGATTACTCGGGTCCGAGAAGTTCTCGGCCCATCTGACGATGGGATGTGTGTCAAGAGAGAGAAAGAGAGAGAGAGCCACAGCGGAACTAAATCCAACCACACCAGACATGTACAAACAGATGAGCTAATCGATGACATGTGACTTGCCGGACAAGCCGCCTTCCTTTTCTGGACAGTGGCGCATCTCCCACGACGACTTGTTGGGGAGATGACCTTTGAGGCGAGCATGAAGGCAGATGCGAATAGCCGGTGGCCAGAGGGTCTCCAGAGCTGTCAAGAATCGAGCCTTGGGGCGCTGCAGGAGAGTAGGGTGGCGAAGGTCTCTGAAGCATGGGAGCTTCGTCCTCTGCAAGCTACGACAGATCGCCACTTGTTGGAGTACGTACTTGTCGCGAAAGACCTTTGAGGCGAGCCGTTGCGAATAACAGGGGATCCAGAGCTATCGAAAAACGAGCCTTCAGGCGCTGGAGGAGAACGGGGGCGGCAAAGGTCACTGAAGCATGTAGCTTCGTCCTGTGCAAGCTATAGGCTGCGTTTTCACCCTTCGATTGCTTTGGTACGCCCTCAGAAACCGCCTTTCAATTTAAAAATGACGGACGGTCGAGGTCGAAGGGTCGGAGGGTTGGATGGTCGGTCGATCAGACCGTTCTCCCGGGGTGTCATTCAGTCAATGGAGGAGCACACCGAGGGACGAGATGGCGGCATATTTGGAGCGCGGGCACTAGCTTCTTGCAGCATAGCGCTATGTAGTCCTCGAGTGGCGGGGCGAAGGGGATGGGTGGAAAACTCTCCAGGGGCGAAAGAGTTGCAGATGCCTTAGTGGAGGAGGGAGAGAAACTCAAAAAAGAGGCTCTCCATGACTATAGGAGACTCAAGGTCCACTTTGGTGAAGGGGATCAAGGCCTGAGCAAGCCTTGTAATGCAGCAAAGGTCAGGGCTCGAGCAGCTGATAACATTGCCATTTCACACCAATTTGCTCCGTGCATTACCGAACCACCTGTCGCCTGACGAGATGTTTTTGTTGCGTCACGCGCAGGACCATCTCCTTTTGCGGGCTTCGCACAATGGATTGCGCCGTCGAATGCGCCGAGCTGGGACCCACAAGCGAGCCGGCTAAGCCCGAGCCCATTGTCCTTTGCCGAGGGCAGGGCACATAAAGCGCGACGCGTCAACCCTCAGCCAATTAAACAACCCCGGTCCCCAGTGCAGCCTTGCCATGTCCAACCACGCGCTGAAATCCGCCCTGCTTCCCAAACAGACCAAATCTCAAAAACGCAGGCGCTCCAGTTCGCCAACAGAGTCTGGCGATGAAACCGGGTGGGGCCCCATGGACACCACAGGTGAGCGGTTCAAAGCAAATCGCGACCTGGAACACGTTCATGGAAGGCTTCACCTTCTTATAGATGACGCGCCCCTGGTGGTGGAGAAGGTCTACTGCAACTTCTGTGGGGACCATATGGGAGACGGCACCCGGAGCTGCAAAGATTGCGGCGCTTACATGTGCGAACAGACCCATCCGGATGGATCAGGGTGCCTTGGCGTAGGGTCCGTCCAGGAGAACGCGCCCTTTTTCTGTATCGTCTGCGATCCCAAGCGTTGGAGAAAGCAGGGCGACCGGGACGGGGAGGAAGACGGCCGCATGCCTGTGAGTCTGGCCCTCTAGCTGTCGCATTGGGTCTCACCGCACGCAGTACGACTTTATCGGATATGGGGGGCGGAAACGTTCGAAGTTGACCTGGCCTCTGGTCCTAGCGAACGTTTCCCTCGCGACGCTTAACGACACATACATCGGGCAATCGCTGGAGATGGACCTTCGAATGCAATTCATGGCGGCGCCAAACAACGTACGTTTCCGAATTCACCCATCCGAAACCCAGTAGCTCACGTCTCGTGAAGCTGTGCTCTCTCGCAGCGAGCATGACGCCAAACGGGGACAACAAGGCGACGGCCTTGATGGGCAAAGGTGCGAAGTTCATCGCTCGCTCCATCCAGTCCGGGGTCCCCGCCAACATTTTCGTGGTGCTCGACACCCACTCGGACAACAAGACCGGAGGATTGCAGTGGGGAGGGGGCCAAACCAAGCCCAGGTACAGTCCGGCGTCACAAGTCCTCAACAGGTTCTGCGGCGACGAATTCTTGGCGGCGATGAAGGCGGCAGCGGATCAGGCTCGGCATACGAGACCTCCAACTGGTGCAGGGGCGCGGTGGTACGACAGCTCGGTACACTCCAGGGGCGGGTGGAGAGCTCTGCTTCTCTCTACCTGCTCGCCAGCCCTTCGGGTGGAGGGCTCGTTCAACGACATACGGCAGCTGGTGGAAAAGTGAGTTTACCCATCGCGAGAGGCCTTCACATGCTGATGGCGAAATTGCAGTGATACCTTTGATTTCATCCTGGGTTTTGCAGGATCCTCCACCATCCCGGCACAAATCAAAAGCGCGTTGAGTCGGGTTATCGAGCGCATCGGCGTGGACAAGACTGCAGGCATCTGGGAAACGCTCGTGCGGGTCATCGGCCACGACATCATCCTACTCGAGGTCACTGCGGCGGTCGTGGTTTACAGGGAACGTGGGTCAGACGAGGTCCTGGCTAAGAAGATCGCGCGCCATAGCCCCCCCCTTAGACCATGGGGCGTAGAGTTCCGTGCCTGTGGAACGCCGGACTGCCATCCGCGCCCTCAGGATTTGTACGTCCAAAGCAACGACTTTGACGTCCGTATGAACTGCAGGTCCTGCGGCTGGCTCTCGGTCTGGGTGAAGGAGCGGCATTGGAAGAATCGCGTCTTCCGGTTGGACCGTACGCTTCCCAACGTGTTCTGGCACGATTACCCGGCGCCGAAATCGCTGGAGAACATATTCGTAGACGCCACGAGGGAGGTCATCCAAGCGGGGGCGGGATCTGCACCCAGGAAATGGTAGTTGTACGCATGTATTAGTTGTACATTACACACTCTGCAGGCGGCCCCTGTGCCCTTGCTTTTACCGGCGGAGTGTTTCGCTCGAAACGAGACCCCGCTCTGTGCGACATGTGGCTTCCCACCGGACGCTGGTGCATAAGCCTGCTCCGGGGCCGAGTCCAGACATGCGCCGGCTAAGTAAGCGTGGACACAAAGCGCTACAAACAAGGATTCTGGGTATATAAGTGCCGGTTGATGACGTCTTCACCGATCCGCAAACTAACCAACACGCGCCTTTCAGTCATGGTCAAGAAGTCGAACCGCCGCAAGAACGCTCTCTCAGCGTTTGTCATCCCGTCCGTAGGGCAAGCAATCGGCGTCGGTGACTGGGCTTCGCGTGAGCCGAACGAAGTTTGGTATGGTTTGCCCGAGGAGGGGCTGTATTCCCACCCCAACGGAGGGAAGTACAAGCGCTGTCGCGTCGAGGCTTTCACTGGCGAACGGTCTTTGGGGTACCTGCCTCTGCCTCGAAGGTACGCCCAGGCTTGGGTGCAGTTGTGCTACACGGTAGTGTACTGGAGGACGCAATGGAAGGCTTGGGTGGACGAACTCGCGCGGCCGCCCCGGTCGCAGGAACAACCCGCTCAAATGGTGCAAGACTGCGTCAACAACAGCGGCGCGCGTTTTCTGCAATACCTGGTCATCCGGCGCCTCATCATCGACGAACTTTTGCAGCACCCCATGGCGAAGGACGGGTCCGACGAGCTGGAGGTGTTCGACGAGTACCTCATTCGGGAACGGTTCAACTGGCTGTGGAAGGACTTCAGGGGCATCCCGGCCAGCGAACGCAGCTCTCTTCGGCTCGACCCGGTCCACCCAAAAAACAAAGGCATCTTCGGTGCGTGGCAGCACCCTACTGGTCAGGCTCCTACGTTCGCTTTAACCGTGCTCGATCTAGACTGGAGTGACCCTAGCCTCAATGTCCCCCCCGAAATGGTCGTCCCGAAGGCCTCTCCTGGCCAGAGTTGGTTGCGGGGGGTCATAAACCACTTTGACTTCCAGGCCATGTTTGAGGAAGACCTTGCCAACCTCGTCGAGTTCTACAAGACTCGATCGCGTCAACGCCGCTTGGAGCTCCCATACAACTCAAGCTCCGTCGGACTTCCTGACAGCTGGCATGAAGCACACGAGCCTGCGGTCCACTTCCTGACCGCAGAAGGCGACGAAGTCTATGGGTGAGTTTGCTCCCCACGCTGTACCGAATATACCAAGCTGACTCGCATGGCAGCGTTAGGTAGGTTTCGGCGCTCTCAGGAAAGTGGCTGCAGCTGGAGGTGTAATTCTTTTTGCTTTTTTCTTGCAGCGCCGCCCCTGCAACACCCGACCACTCCGAACCTGAGGGAGAAACGCAAGGACCTCCGTGGGTGTGAGAACGCTGTCTAGACATGGCGTCTGCTGAACGTTGCTGCAGAAAATCCGCTGCGAAACGAAAACGTATCGCCAACAACCTGTACGGTTCAACGTTGCTCAGAAGGAACCCTCCGCTGAATATCAATCCCTCCAGAAACCCTGCTCGTAAGCGTAAAGTGGCTTCTGCCAGCAAGTATGTCAGACCAGCTGTCGAAACCATTGGGGGCTGAACGTCGATTGTCTCAGAAAAGCTGCCGGGAAACGAAAGGAAATCGTCGATGAGGAGTAGGTTGCAAGCCCCGCTCAGCAAGCACCTGTGACTGACCGTCTGTATCTTTTTTTTCTTCGTTTTCATTTTTCAAAGCAGCATGGATGCAGAGGATCAAACCCCTCCAGTTCCGTCTTCGTGAGTGAAACGAGCTGCGCGGCGGTACGCACGACTGATTTTCTTTATTTTTCGATCCAGCGAGGATGCAGGGGGGCAACCCTTGTCAGTTGGGGCGTCGTAAGTGAAACGAAACGGCGTGCTGGGCGATTCATGCCGCTGACGGCCGGTATCTTTTGCAAAGCAGCATGGGTGCGGAGGTGCAACCCCCTCCAGTCAGGCCGAGGTGAGTGAAGCGAACTGCATGCTGCGAGGTACGAGCTGAGCGACGTCGCAGAGAGCCAGTTGTTGGGGACAGGTAGGCTGCAACGCTGCCAACACAGCACCCGCGACTAAGCAAGCACTCTTTACGCTTTTTTTTTTTTTTTTCACAGCGCTGGCGAGGGAGAGGAAGCGCCTGGGGTGAACCAGACGGAAGAGCGACAGTAGGTGTGACGAAAGAATGTGCTGGAGACCGCGCTCATTTTCATTGCAGGGTACCCCCCCAGACGCATGGGGATGTCTCTGGCGACAGGTGGGTTCCAAAGCTTTTAGCCAAGCACCTGCGACCGAGCGCTGGTTTTCCATCTCCTACTGCTCACGCATTTTCTCTCACAGCGCTGTGGCCGCAGGGGACCCGCCCCCCTCCGCTGGAACGGGATCCACAGCAGGGCCTTCGTGAGTGTGGAAAATGGCAGGCAGGACGGGCGCATACTAAACGTTGCTGCAAGGAACCCTGTTGGTGTCGTCGACAATGCGGAGACACGAGCGATCGTCAACGCTCTGGTGATGGACAGCGGCGGAATCAACCTCGCCCAGGCACACGACCAGCTCAAAACCTTGCTGGGAAACAGGTTCGACGAGCACAAGTGGGGAAAGCTCTTGGACCACGTGGACTCCGCGCCAGGGGAGGAGCCAATCATGACTGTCGACGAAGCTTTCCAGTTCGCGGCACTGCCGGAGGTGCGCCACAGCGACTACAAATCGTTCATGGAGGAGTACCGCAACGCCAGTGCCACGTTTTTGTAACCCTCGTTCTTGCGTTCTTTCGGCGGACGATTTCTTTTTCTTTTCATGTATGCTGGCGCAGTGTGATTAAATAGCACCGTACCGTACCGCGGTTACGCATAAAATTCGGTATGGCGAGCAGGGGGCGATAAAATACAACCGTTTCGGAAAACGTTGACGCGGATGTGCAAAGACGAAAAATAGCAGAATCATTGAAATCCACATTCCTCACTATCCCGCTCGTTGCAGTATTAGTTCTTCCTTTTAATAATGCTCTTGAGTGCATGTACACCGGTTGGGAGATATATGACGGCAGTTTTGAAGCCCAGGATAGCCTACAGCTGTGGAGGCTTCACTTTCGGAGGACGAGCACAATCGGCTCACTAGTGATGACGAGCTTGATGCTTCCACAGACGAGGAGGTCCGAGCTACATTAGGTGCGCTATCACGGCTTTTCGAGTCTTCACATGATCCTGATGAATCCGGGTGGCAGCTGACATCGAGGCATGCAAAGCAAAGCTCAAGACCTGCATTCCCCCAGCTCGAAAACAGGGTCATTCTCGCTCAAATGCTGGGAAGAGTACTCCGTGCATCGTGAACACCTTGATCCTTCAATCTAACCCCATCTCAGGTCAATCCACACAGCCCAACTCTGAAGCTCGGATCGCTCAGTCCCCATCACCAAAATAGCCTCGAGGACGCCGGAAGAAGGCTACAGTGCCATTGAAGAGCCGTCGTAGAGACGGGTTGATCACTGGCCATGGTGAATGGCAAGCAATCACCTATCTCGTCGAGAAAGAGGGACGGGATTTTGCGAATCAAGTCCTTGAGTTTTTGAACAATACTTCAGCATTGGTTTTACGTGGTCGTCCACGTAAGGGTAGGAGGTGGATCGACTCAACCATGCACTCGGTAGTTATCACCCCGACGAGTGATGCTGTGGCTTGATCCCCAAGTGCATTGGTGACGTCTTCCGTCCCCAAGCCGTCCTCGAGGAGAACGAGTGCACGGCTCTTCATATTAGTGCTGAATTTGCGGTCTGCCAGCGTGAAAATCGTGCTATTTTACATTTTTGTTTGCGTGTTTGCGCAGCCGCGTCAACATTTTCCGAAACGGTCGTAAGTCTGCGCATAAGGCATGGCAGGAAGCACCAACTAGCTACAAGGTGGTCCACCGCGTCAGCCGAACACGTGTCCAACCTTGCCGAAGCGCGTTAAAAGCGGTCGGTGGCAGCGTCCCTGTCCACGGTGGCGACTTTTCACGAACTGCCATGCCCAAGGCGACAACCAAGGAAAAACTCACGATTCGCCTCCCTGGGCGTCAGACCTCCGGCGACAAAGTGGGAGGTGGGTCTGCAGGAACGTCCTCGCTGCAAACGAGATCGGTGGCAGGGGACGCGATGGACGTCGACGGTAGGCATTGCACGCGGCGAGCGGCTTCAAACCCACTGACCGGTTCCTTCGCAGAGCTGCAGGCTGAGTCGTTCACGGCCTGCCAGCCCCTCGTAGTCGCAAAGGAGTACTGCTCGTTCTGTGGCGACCTGGCGGGGGAGAGGGTCCATGTGTGCAAAGATTGCGGAGCGTACGTGTGCGAACAGACCAAACGGCACGGGAGAGGTTGCATCTACATCGGCACGGTTCTCCCAAACGACGTCTTTCGCTGCCCCGTGTGCAACGCAAAGCACTGGCGTGGCCTGAGCGAGCTGGTTCGGCCGAACGGTGGCCTTCCCGTGAGTAAACCCATCCGCTCGACCCCGAATGCTGGCGTGACGGGCAGCGTGACAGTACGGCTTCATTGGCTATGCAGGCAGGAGGCGAGCGAAGCTAACCTGGCCCCTGGTCCTGGTGAACATGACGCTCTCCACCAGCCTCGAGAGCTACATCGCCGATTCGCTGAAGCTGGACCTCAGGCACACCTATCTGGCGGCCCCACAGAACGTGAGTCTTCTCGAAAGCCCCAGCTCATCGAGACACTGAATGCGTGGGGGCCACGCTCAGCTCCATCTCAGCGACCTGTCCTTGAAAGTGAACGGACAGAACGCCGCGTTGAAAAGAATGGACGCGGCATGCAAGTTCATCGACCACTCGACAGCGTCCCAGGTCCCAGCGAACGTGTTCATCGTGGTAGACACGCACTCGGACACCCTGACGGGTTCACTGCAGTGGGCCGGGGGTGTGACGGCGGTGCGGACGGCCCCGATGAGCGAGCTCTTGGCCGAATTTTGCGGCGCAGCGTTCTTGGACAAAGCGAAGGACTCTGCCGCAGCTGCCCGTGGGTTCCAGCCACCCGAGAACCCAGGCTGGTACAAGGACTCGCCCTTCTTTCGCGGCGGTTGGAGAGGTCTTCTGTTGGCGACCTGCGGCCCTGCGGTGCGAATTCAGGCGGGGTTCGACGACCTCAAAAGCTTGGTCGACCGGCGCGTTCTCGCATTTAATTTCCTAGCTGCCACAGGGCTGACGATGAGTGCAGGGACCAGCTCGACTTCGTTCTCGCGTTCGCAGGTTCCTCGACCCTCTCCAATCACGTAAAGAACACGGTCAGCCAGGCGATCGAAGGAGTCGGCGTCGACAACACAGGAAATATCTGGGAAACGCTGTCTCAGGTGGCAGGACGGGACCTCACCCTTTTGCAGATGAACAGCGTCGTGGTCATATATAGGGAACGGGGCGGTGCCGTCAACTGCAGGCATATCGGGTCGCACTGCCCCCCACTCAGAACCTGGGGCGTCGAGTTCAGAGCGTGTGCGACGCAAGGATGCAGGCCGACCCCGTACGACTTCATCATCAGGGAAAACGACAGCGGGGTGCATGTGGTCTGCAGGGAGTGCCAGTGGCGGTCTGCTGCCCTGAAACTGAGCGACCTCAAGGGGCTGCTCTTCCGGTTGAGCAGCGCGTTGCCGGACGTGTTCTGGCACGAGTATCCTGCCTCTGCCGAGTTGCAGGACATTTTCGTGAGGGTTACGAAGGCGAAGAAACGACAGAGAGAGGGCAAGTAGATGCAGGCGTATTTTCGTTGCCTGTGACTTATATCGCTGCCACGACTGTGACTTGTGCCACGTTTCCGCCCATGAGAGCATGGCCATCGACAGAACGTGCCAATCCGAGATGAAGCAAAGAACGTCCTTCGCCAGGGACCAAGCTTGCTCAAAGTTGGACTTCCATGGTCGCAGCTCCATGCGTTTGCAGTCGAGACCGCGCGGGTTGGCACTCGCAGCTTCGTTTCGTTTGAAGGCACACTTTTAGTAAGGGGTTCAGCGTCGAAGGCAGACGCCAATTGCATTGCGACGGAGTAACAAAAGCACAAAATCAAAGATACGACAACGCATGCTGCACGCGAGGCGGCAGATAATCATTTCCGGCGCTCCTTCGTGAGTCTCGAGAACGCGCTGAGGAGGTGAGGCGACGGCGGGTATGGATGCCAACACACGGAAGGGAGCTCGTCACACAATTTCGGGACCATCTCCTTCACATCGGCGTGTTTGAGCCTGCAAGACTTCCAACCGCAGAGTTTGCAAACGCAGCGAATCTTCCCCTCCCCGTCGGGACAAAAGCTGATGTCCGACGCGACGACGCTGCACCCGTTTCCGCAAGCCTTGAATTGGACGCCCCATGCGTTGAACGGCGGCATATGCGACCCAACCTGCCTGCACTCTGCACGTCGTTGAGCGCCTTCCCCCCGTTCCTTGAATATGAGCACGAGCGGCGACGACTCCAAGACCACCGGAGAATGCTTCACCGCCCGCACGAACGCTGCCCAGACGCTCGGGTGACGGGGGCTGCCCGCCGCTGCGGTGTTGTCGATCGCCAGCTCTCGCGTCATGCTTGAAACGAAAGAGCGCGCGTGCGCCGCAAGCACCGCATGGGCAGGAAACGCGACCACGAAGTCGAACACGTCCCTGTGGCCGATCGTCGTCCTCCCTCAGCACTGGGGTTAGCATATGAATTTCGGTCGAGGTTACTCACCGTTCCACCAGCGCGATGGCTTCGTCTTTCCGTGCGGGGACTCTGATGCTAGCCCCGCCGCTGGCGAGAATCAACGCTCTCCACCCGCCTCGTGAAGCCGCGCCCTCCTGGAACCAATGCTCTCGCGCCGGCCTCGGCGCCTGCAAAGCGTTGGCGTTTCCGTCCGCCATCGCCGCCTTCATCTCCCCCCCCACGAATGCATCCAGAAGGTCGGGAAGAGTGCTGTACGCCGCGTCTTGCTCCCGACTTCCGTAAAACAAACCGCCGGTGATGGGGTTTGACTCCGTATGAACCAGCGCGATGACGTTCGCTGGCCAGCCACGCTCAGTGGCTCGCCGGACGAACGCGACGGCAGGCCTCAAACTAGACGTCGCCGCGTCACTTCCTCCCACCCTCAGCTCAACGTCGGAGATCAGCAGCTGCTCACAACGAACGGAGTTAGATCCCCGGCCCTGTTTTCAGGCGTGACTGACTCACGTTTTCTGGCTGCGCAGCAAACTCGCCTTGCAGCTCCACCTCCACGGACCGTCGCATGTAACCATCCATCCTCCCAAGCGGTTCGACGTTCAGGAAGACGAGGGGCCAGGTGATTTTGGAGTGCATGCGGCGGCTGCAGCCCCAGAATACATGCTGGGCTCCGCGGTTAGCGCGTATCTCACATGTGGACGAAATCGCTCGCACCTCCTTCGTGCTCGACCGCGAGCACTGCGGGCAAAGAAAGCCCGACCCCCCCCCTGACATGAAAAGGACGCATCCTGGCGCGTCCTTTCTAGGCTGTTCGCAAACCAAGGCTCTGCAGGAAGTGCAGGTCCGCAAAATGTGGGCCCTGCAGCCGCAGAAATTGCAGTACCGGGCGTCGGGGGAAAGGGGCGCCACGGACATGGCGACTGGCGTCGCAGCTAATCGGTGACCGAGGTGATGCGTTTAGCGACCGCTGCCAAACGCCGATTGGAACGAGAACGCCTCACCCTCGTCCAGGTCCATGGCGTCCGAGGCCACTTCCTTGGGGTCTTCCGCCGGGTCTCGAATCGCGTCCGAAGGCTCCGCCTTGCCCAGACCAGTGCGCACGGCAGCTCGAATAGCTTTTGCGCTTCGGTTGCTTGCAGGCATGGCTGTTGAGTTCAAGACCACGAACTCAGACCGGTGGCCAAAATTGTCACAAGCGGTTTCTCACGCTTGAATCGCCGTCGCTAGTCCGCCGCAGCCGGGCCCCGCTTCGGCAAACGTCCTTTTTCGTGGCGCAAGCTCGCATTGCATGCCAGCAGGGCAGCGAGGGCGCGTTCGCGACCGGTCAAGGGCAAGCTTTGAAGGCGGGAGGGGCGCGTTTGAAGGGGCGAGGTTGCGTTGGAGCTGCTGGGGACCTGTCTGAGGCATCGGAGATGCGCGGCGGTGGGCGAGGTAGTGAATTTTCTTGGACGAGCGATGTTATTGGGTGGCTACAAGTCTAGTCCTAACTCAATACGCTGTGGTGAAAGGTCCATGAAGGGGTGGTCCGGTCCTAGGGAAGATGCCCTTACGCACGCCCTACATTTGGTAGGGGTCGTGATGCGCTGGGTCTCAGGCAGGGGGATCCAGGCGGTTGGATGACCGAAACCTCCAGCTCTGTGACCCAGTCAGATTGGAGGTCGTGTGTGGCGTTTGGGGAGGGCTCGCCGAGTCACTTCGTAGTTCCAGTGGGCTTTCTGTACGGTTCGGCTGATCTGCGGTCGGTGCCAATGCATGAGTTTATTCGTTCACGTCGTCTTTGTGGGCACAGCTTGATGGGCGTAGTATGACTCGTTCGCGGTGGAGGGTCCATATGAGGCCGGGATGAGGAACCTCGTGAGTCGCATCTTCCCGCCAGCGTTTGGTGGCATGCGTTCTTGGTCGGTCGGGTTCCGTTCGGTCAGCCCGCAGCCTAGCATTCCGCTGATCGCGGTGGTTCGTTGCCATGGTTTCGTATACTCTCGGCCAGGCGTCTCGTGCTAGCTTCCAGGTTTTCGTTCGTTCGGGGCTTATGTTAGACCGGGGGGCTATGTTCACTGGCATTGCTGTATATTATCGAACGTTCGGGGTTTCATACGCCTTTCCATATGGTTTGACCCGTTTAAGGGGGCCGATGGCGCCCGAATGGTGGGCCTTGAGAGTACGATCTGACCCGATGACGGGCACCTCAGCCGGCACGTCTCCGTCGATGACCACCCCAACGACCTCCGAGCCTGCCATGGCTCTCCGTCGCAAAATACTTGTCAGCCAGTACTTGCCCTGGTGTTGCGATGAAGGTCGCAACACCGAGACGAGTCCTGGTCGACGAGCGTGTCGTGACGCAGAGGCCCTACGTCACTCCATTCAACCCTCCGAGTTGAACGACTTCCAAACGATGGTGTGATGCATCCAAACGTTTCAGCACCCAAGGGATTCGAACCCAGGCATGTCCCATCAGAGGACTCGACCACTGCACCAACTGCACCGGTCGCGTGTCGCCATTCGACCTCACTCGTTGGCCTCGTTGCTGTCCGTCGCCCTCGTCCAAGCATGGCTGGGTCAATGGGAATTCGAGGAGGGTCTTGGGTCTCCAACTGTCATGGGCGGTGAGGGTGACGTTTGGATCTCTCTCGTAGGTCGATGCTTCTTTTCCTTTCTTCGCCGACTCGTTCCCCGTGGGAGCCTGACCGCCATCCCCGAGCCTGTTTGATTGGTGAGCTGGTTCCGGGCTCTTCCATAGCCGACGCGCGCTGAATCTGTGGTGGGAGGCATCGTTTTTTTTTCGTGTGGCGCTGAGTTGATGCATCACCAAGAGAGGCACCGGGGCGTTTGGTGGCGCTCTAGCTGAAGAGAGGACATGGCTGCAGTGGCCGGCACGCAGGCAGTACGACGGTCGAATACGTTTTGAGCACCACGAGCTCTGGGCGTATCTGGGGTGTTCGGCGAGGAGAATTTTGACGTCTTCGACGATCTGTGGAGAGGAAGGTCCGTTTGTTTATGAATTCTTTTTGCCTGCTCAGAGTACCCTTCCTGGTACGACTCGATATAGGATCTGAGGCCCGCTGGCCCAACAAAGTGCATCGCTGCCCTATCGAACCGACGCGCTTTCATGGGCTCCCTGCGTCCAGCGTGAGCATGCTCACCGCAGAGCTGTCAAAAGGCTGTTGGCATCCGTAACCCACGGGCTGGTCGTCTGTGCAATGGGCTCGGGCGCTTTGCTACCGCTCAGACGTCTTACGGGCCCGGCATGGTGTGAAAGAAAAAGACCACGATACCCGGTACGAACGCGTCTGGAAACGCGGGATGGCAGGCGAGCGTGCTTGCGAAAACGCCGTGTAGGCTCGAGATGAGGTACGAGCGAATTCGTTAGGTATGGTAATGCGCTGAGCAAATCGGTGTGAAATGGCGACGTTACCGGCCGCTCGAGCCTTGACCTTTCTGCGTTCCGGGGCCCGCTCAGGTCTTGATCCTCGTCACCGAAGCTTAGTTATGGAAAACCTCTTTTTTGACGTTTGCGAGTCTTTCTCCCCTGGGGAAAGTTTTTACCCATCCTTCGCCCTGCCATTCGAGGACCATGCCGCAAGACGCTAGCACCGTGACCCTTCAGCGTCCCCCTCCATTCCTTGAATGACACTTTGGGGGAACCGTCTGACTCCCACCATCCGACCGTCCTACCACTGCGACGAGGACCTCAGGCTCACCCCAGTGTCGCAACGCCGAGTGAGAACGTCGTGATCCATAGGTTGGGGCTCAGGTGCAAGGTATTCTTGGTTTTGCTGAAAACTGGGAGGGCGTCGAAACCCATGTCAAGGAGCCATCAGCAAGGGTTTTTACAGGGTCGCTTTAAAGTCTCCTTCCTTCAGAGGATTCGTGTTTTTCCTGATGACGGCGTCGAGACCGCGAAGGCATCTCCAGTAGCAGTCGTTGTACGAGAACGAGAACATGGGTTCGAACCAGGCGTTGGCGACCAAGCGCCAAAGTCATTCCAGTCCATCAGGCTGTTCGACGTCACCCGGCGACCCACCCCCAGTTCCCGGGAGGGGGGGCGATGTTCATGCTCATTGGGTACACGGCCATACTTTCGCCCGAGGTTCGGAATTTCTGGCTCGACAGGCATGTCGACCTCGGTGCGTTCGAACGGCACAGGCTGTGTATGTGACCCACGCTCTCGGACGGGCGGGGTGTGATTTGCAGTGACGAGGCTGTCGTTGGATCCATACCGAGCATGGAGGCGAGTAACGCGGCGTGCCCCCTGGCCGAACCACCTCGCTCTTGGCCACTTGCCTGTTTCTTCACTCAGATGGCGCCCCCTCTCGTCGAACGCCCTCGTTCTTCACCACTTGCTGATTCTGTTACGTAGATCATGGCGTTCACCACCAGCCGATCGTATGCAGTCACGGTCCAGGATAATACCCTGAATCGTTTGTGGTGCCCGGCGGTTGCTGGTGCTGTCTTGATAGCGCTTGCGAGCGTGGCAAGACGAAGCGTCACACTCGATGTAACGAGCTGGAAACTGCTGGCGGTGGCTGAGGGAGGTATGAACGGACAGAAATGAACCAGTGGGACCAGGTTCGGGGTATATATACGCTTTGTAGGATGGCGGTCGTCGGACGCCAACGGGGTTACAGGGTCTGATTCCAGGGGTACCCAAACGTCCTCATGGAACTACGACCAACCCTAGGACCGAAATATGTGAAGGCCTAGGGCCATTCCAGCCGTCCAACCATCCGACCTCCCGACCGTCTGACCGTCACCAACCGTCCGGCCATCCGACCGTCCGACCGTCCGACCGTCACCGTCTGACCGTCACCGTCTGACCGTCTGACCGTCACCAACCGTCCGGCCATCCAACCGTCCAACCGTCCGACCGTCCGACCATCCGACCGTCCTGGCATCCTACCGTCCTACCGTCCTACCATCCGGCCGACCGACCGACCGACCTTCCAACCAGAACTCGACCTTCACCGACCGGCCGACCATGTGACGGCGTGACCGTCACGACCGTCCGACCCTGTGACGGCGTGACCGTCCGACCGTCCGGCGGAG
>JBBPRK010000667.1:0-19192 GCA_038093075.1 Boletus patriciae
AGAACAGAAATAATGGGGGCAACATACTATCAGCCTGTCTCCACGCAAAGTAATCACGGATCGCACGTTCGTCGGGATACAAGATGATCCGGCCATCAAAAGAGGGCGGATAGCACAGCGGGGTATCCGGAAAATATCGGGGCCAGTGGAACACATAACACGACGTGAAATAGGACGTGAGGGTGGATAATATTTTTGCGTGGCGGCGATTATACAGATTGGTGGATTTTCGGAGGAGAAAGCTAGTTGGGCGTGATTAGATATGTATGTTGGGAGGACGGGCAGTGTGTGCTTGCCTGTATTCGTCGGATTCACCAAAGGCGAGGACGATGTCTTTGAACTCGGACATGAGGTCTTTGGCGGCGTGGTCCATGAGTTGCAGAGCACGCTCATCGTTTGGTTTCGAGAATGCGTGTTCCTCGGAGAAGCTGTATCGCGCGATGAGCTGGCGCGATTCGTTTCGCCTGATCACGCACCGATGAAACGAGTGTCCGTCGATGCGACAGACCAAGTAACAGCCTGGGAGGAGCGGGTCCGGAAGCTCAAAGTTGCGGACATACGCATACTTTGAGTTGGCCATCGAGGAGGAGAGACAAACCGAAAAAGGCAATTTTGATGACTCTTCACACTGATCACAGAGGGTCGTGACTTGACAGAGTCACTCGGCTCACCTCGCACCACCGACCTCGCCTTCTCCGCAATGACCAGCCCAACAGCCATTTCGCCCTACTCCTCCTACTTTCGTCGCCGCACCATTGGCCGTGCTGCGTCGCCTCCAACGTGGGCCTGCTATGAGCAGATCCCCTACGACGACGAGGACTACTCCGACAGCCAGTCTGAAGACGACTCCTGCTCAGAGGACGGAGACGACTACCACGCCCCCGACCACCCTGCCAGCGCCGTCCCAGCGTCTGACTCGCAGGACGACACCCACGTCCAGCACATGGAGATCGATGAAGCCGATCGCCACACCCCAACCTCTGCTTCCAACGACGAGAAGAACCCCGCCCAGTTCAAAAAGGACATCAAAGGAAAACAGCGCGCGGTTGATCCGGAGCCGGAAGCACCACCCAGGAGGCGCCATCGCACGAACCACACCCTCCGCCCTATCTTGACCATTCAGAAGAGTCAGGGCTTTGTGTGGAATCAGGTTCGTCTTGTTTCCCCTCAGAGACGTCAGCGCTAAACACCGCACTACTTTCACACAGGACCTCTTCGTCCCTCCTTATATCAAGGACCGATGTCAGCCCGTTCCTTGCATGTTGTTTTGGGCTGATTTGGGCTAATTATTTCCCCCTACAGACGTTGCATCCACCTCTCCTCCTGGCTCTAGAGGTTTTGTTTCCAACTCGTGGTCCTCCACCACATCTTCCATGACAGACTATGAGGTTGAGGTAGTAGAGATCCGAATACGCGATGGCGAGCTTTACGACATCATCCCCTAAACCACACCCCCTCCTTTCCCACCATTCCACGTCCCATTCCTGCCCCTCCTCACGATATGAACCCGCTAACGATCCAAATGCGGACCACGTTTGGAATACATACATACAGAGCCTTGCCTTGTCATATTTTTTTTCTACGTCGTTAAACTCACGCTTTCTACTTGCCTTCTCCCTACTTTCCTCTATTTAACAATCCCTCCGCTCATCACTTATATGTATACAACTTCGAGCTACAACACCTACGTATTCAGAACTTGTCCTACACGGCCAGTTATTAGATAAATGCGCGAATGTATACTGAAGAGTGTTTCCCATTTTTCGTACCCTAACCCTGTCATCGTACGACTTGACAAGCCGACTCTCCACTCAATCCCCGGCAATGGTCGCCATGAGCGCGTCGTCCACCTCCTTCATCCTCGCCATCTCCTTGAGCTTCTCTTGTTCCTGTTCGCGTACAATGTCATTGTCTCTCGTCACGCGATATGTCGGCTTCATGTACGGCTTGTAGTCGAGGTGACGCTTGACGTAGAAGCACATATATGCGTTCGAGTCGAGGCAGTCACCCAAGTCGGAGAGCGTCACCCTGCAGTAAACGTGTCGAAAAGGATGGGGGGGATCATGTCGTCAGTCGTTGCGTCGCCTCTACAACCAAACACGCACCTGTCGTCATCGAAGCGATACCACTGCGTACGTTTCAGCAAGAGAACACTCATAAGAAGGAAAAAGGCTCACTTCGTCCCGAAACCGCGCAAAATTGGTATAGTGTCCATTGTCCATCTGACCCTCGTGGTTGATCACCGCAAACAGGTCGTATTCGTACATGGCCTCCGGTCCCGGGTACCTGCATGCGCGTCACATGGTTAGTAGCCGCACGACGACGCTCGGAAGACACCCCACGTCGATCCGTCTCCGTCTTTGCTCGAGTGGCTCATCGCAAGCGTCGTGTACGGTGCCATATTAAGCGATGCCGGAAACCGGACCGGCGTGTCGATCTTTTGCGGGACCGCTTTAGAGGTCGTCTTGTGCTCGAAGCGCTGCGCGCGTTTAACGTTTAACCCCAAACCAGACTCGATCAAACGAGCGAGCGCACCTTGAACTGGAAGCTGAGCACGGGCGGCAACTTGCGGATGCTCAAACGCTTGACCGCTTCGTGCGCCTTGGTGCATTTACTACAACTGTACTCTTTCGGGCCGAGCTTTTCGGGCTTGGTGAACCTAGCAGACCGAATGCGATCAGCACGTCTTTCGGACACGCGACGCCGATGTGCGTACCTCCTCAAACACCCCGCCAAGGTATTTTCCCCTCCGCTGACCTCCCCACCCTTGCCCCTCAGTTCCAAACTGATATCCAACATGGGATCGACCGTACTCGTCGTGTTCCCACACCGCTCACATGTCACATCGCTTTGCAACTGTCCCGCAAACGTCTGGTGGATGATACAGTTGCACGAAATATTTGTCGACCCGCGACACGTCCCGTGAATTTGGTTCAGCGCGGTGATGAAAAACTCGTGGGCGTCCTGTTGAGAGTAACCGGACATTTCTGCCGAGACTTTCCAAGTGGTGGCGAGGAACGACGTAGGTCCGAATGGCGTCTGATCCGAAGAGTATACCTGGGTATCAAATTAGAAAACTGGAGAACCGAGAGAGTGGCGGCCAGGTCACAGATCCTGTTTCGCAAGATTGGGTTTTTGGAAGAGCCAGGGGTAGGGTTGGATCGTTATGGAAGGATCACTTACTTCTGAGAACAAGCTGTCCATCTCGCAACAGGTACAGTCCGTATGCTTGCACAGCCTCGTATTGTGCCTATCGCCGAGGAAATAATTTCGTAAGAGTGGATTGTGGATGAAACATTGGAGGATGACGTTGAGGAAACAAGTTTGTCCGAGGTTGAGGAGACCGCGACGACCTCGAGTTGGGCTGAACGTCGGCTACACGGGAAGCGCAGAGTGACCTACCTTGGCAAGGGAGGGCGGTCGCCTCTTTGAGCATGGCAGACTCGCTCTCGCTCGGCATCCAAGGATCATAAGGTTCTCTTGCCCTTTTCGCCACTACGGACAAAATGACATCATCGACCGGGGAGATCGTCAGGGGGACGCCGTCTCACCTTGGAACCGAGTCATTTGCTCCTCGATCAAAACGGCGGTCGATAGATACACGGCGTCGATAGTGGCATCGTATATGAAATCGTCGCAATCTGCGCAAAAGACCGAGCCAGATCGGGTGTCGACGCCTGGATAGGGAATGTGGCGAGCAGGGGGCAACGTGAGCGTTGGGACGAGATCGGAGTCGGAGATGAGACGGACGCACAAAAAGAGTGGCCAGTCTCGTGGAGGTGGCTTGTGACGTGCCCGCTCGGCCAGCAGCCTGCAAAGGAACAGGATAGACAGACGAACGGGCGTGACAAGGTTGCGTTGCAGGTATCACATGTGGGCGCAGAGACCTAAGTGGGGATATGTCCGAGTCAGCGATGCGTGTGGGCCGTGTACTCGGCCAAGGCCAAGGACCAAAGAGACACACCTTTCGCCGTTTTGTAGGGGAAGAGGTATCCTGGATTCTACGTGCATGCCACGCAACGACGGTCTTGTACTTGCTCAGCACGCCGTCTCCTGCGCGTGAATCCGCGAGCAATGCGGTAATGTGGGCACAGCCCATGCTCTCGGTCGCAGGCAGAGAAATATCAAAAGTCGCGTCGGTGGCCACGGCGGATTCGTCGCCAAACAAGGTCGGTTGGGTTGTATCGGAAGACGTCGACATGGGAGACTCGAGGCTTGTCAGGAGCGTATCTCTCTCATGTACGCGCTCGCGACTTGTCGACGAGGATGGATTGCCATATTTGGTGATCCAGGCTTGAACATGGCCTTGGCTTTATTCGCATGGCTTGCGCTACAAAGTCCGTTCTGTGCAACAAGTCATCGACACGGCGCGAGTTTGAACTCGTCGGAGGCCCAGAAACCTCGTCGTATTATTGAACGCTGCGTTTTTTGTCAGGCATATTCGAGCAATCGCGAGGCTTTTGATATCGTGTGGGAGGTAAGACGCCGCCATCTGGCACTTGACCAGTTGGATGTTCAAACGCCCTCTGGCAGGATGCAGACTTTTTGGCTTTCCGTGACCGTCAACCCGCGTGCCTTCATCATATCCAATTGATCCCCAAGGTCCATATCGGTAAGTCTCGCTCTGGTCCCCGCGTGGTTTCCTCACATTTTTCTGATAGCCAGTGTAAAGAAACTGACCAGACAAGATGCCGATATGGGTATGGTTCTGCTCATTCCCCTCCATACCTCTCACTCAAGCCACCTTTAAGTAAGGCGTATGGAGAGTATAGGAAACGATATCCTAGACAAGCTTCAAGCGCCACTCACACACCGCAAGTGAATACTTTTTACATTTCGTCCAACGTCAGACTCAACCCCATTCTCGCGATTCAAGGATGGGGTTCCACATACCCCCATTCAACAGCGTACAACACCTACATTTACATGTGCAGGCCCTGCCCTATATCTCGTTTGTACGGTGGCTCGAGTACCCCGTCGCGAGAGGCTTCGGAGCGTTCGAAAAGGGTTTCAGCTGGTTTTCCGAAGTCGGTCAGACCATTCGGATCCTGGACAAGGGCTCGACCGTTGGAACCCTCCCATGTTGATTGTACTGTCTTTCTTACGAAACGGCAATCTAACGGTTCTGCTAGCATCTCATTGCGCCTCCTATCGCGCCTGCTGTGACGAACCACTGCAGGTGGTATCGGAGGACGCGCGGGGTCACGACAGCACACACAGGTCATCCTTGCACATTTCCTGCGCCACGTTGCAATTTCACCCGAGTTGTCGGGACGGAGCGACCTCTCTTAAGTTCTGTGACATATATATTCATCGACCTTGAACGAGCTCGTACTATCGGATTCCCCGATATCCTTTTGTGTTTTCCTATGGCGAGGAGATCTGACGCGGGGCGCTCGTCTCCTAGTCATAGTTCGCTGATAAAATACCTGCGACAGAAGCCACCCGTCCGCAGACATGTATCCGCGAAGCTCTGCTACAAGTCTTGGATATCGGAGCGTACTTCGTGTCGTATACGGCCGGGACTTTACTTTGGTACGTCGTCCTGTCTGCGGTAGTGTCTAAATTGTGCTCACCGATATCGGGAATAACAGGTTCCAACCATACCTGCCTTTGACGGAGAGTGGAGGAGGAGCGTTATCATGCCCGCGAGGGTAGAAGGCGTCCACTACTGATGGCTCTGGGCAACAAAAGCACATGCAGTCGTATGACGAGGACACCACGAACCGTCAAAGATACACCTCCGGATCCCTCTCATGAGATGATATGCCCCCATCGGATATATGCCTTAGCTCATCACTGGTAGGTCTCTTGCGGATTTCTTCTGAATCTTTGGTCAAGGTTCGAGCAGGGGTGATGCAAGGGCCAACGTATCTCTCCATCAGGGACGATCTTTCGGATGTGCATAGATGAATGGGGTCATGACATGGAGACGATTTACGGCGGGCCTATGTATTGAGCGGATACGTCCAAGTGACGTCCGTGAACAGAATTTCGTCGGGATCCTGGTGCGTACTTATTTCTACATCCGTAAGCAACCAACGACACTGCAGACGGAGTGGAGTTCCCCGATTGTTCTTCTGGACTGAATTATCACGCTCCAGATTGGTTGGCCCACACACCGAAGGAGGTGATCGCTAACATTTTTCAAACGAGCATTCCCACTTAATAACATACCGTCCCGCGAGCTTGCTCGATCACAGAGTTTTGCACGTACGTATTTCTTGGAGCGTTGCTCTATCGTCTGCTCACGTCATTATCAGCGGCACCCCACCTAAGATGAATGGCACTTCTACTTGTTTGCACATTGGGGTATCTTACAGGTATTGGTAGGGGGGGCACTGCCTGCATGAAACATGGGATTTCCAGGTACGCCTATTGCCTCTTCTCGAACACGCACCCTTACTATTTTTCAGCAGGAGATGTCGCCTATCACGATGTGCTCGCATCTTACGGCGAGCCCCGTTTCGTAATCTCAATGTACCCTCACTCATTTCTCATAGGACACACTGTGGAGAACACCGGAAACAGGACTCTAAAATTCCTCGACGAGATCTTCAAGACCGGTAAGTACCCACCCGCGTGACGCACGAACGATATTCCTACCCTTCCGTTCTTCTTAGAACGTACACCACGACCTCAGCTTGGCACGGGTGAGAGACTTCGTGAACGTGTCGGTCTTGACGCATTCTTGACGCGTTTCGCGATATCACTAATGGCTTGCTTTGACGCCGCCTGCGGTCGTGTGTGCCATGGTTGTCTAACTAGACAATGGCGATGCTCAACAGGACGAAACAAGTTGCCGTCGGACCCGCAGACGCAGCGTGGCAGACTCGGAGGAGGAAATCCTTTGACTTGACATCATCGCACCGTATTTTTTCGTTGGTGGCGTGTTCTAAATGAGTAATTTGGTTGATTGTGAACTCCTTGCATGAATATAACGCACTCCCAACTTGTGGTGGACATTACCCTAACTTACCTATCGCTCGACTTGTATTGTGTGATGAGTGAAGAAATGTCACGTGGGCTCCAAAGTGCCTCCCCTAAATAACGTTTTCCCTTTTTTTCAACTTCCCTAATTCCTTAGTTTCTTCGTTTCAGCATTGTGCAGCTGCAAGAACGATGGGCACGATGCAGTCTTTTCGCGGTTTCGTATCGTTCCGCTTGGTAGGAGCCTGAGTGTTTACAGCAGGTGAGCTCTCTTCTGCTTCGGTTTTGTATGATGAAAAATACCTTTTTCATCTGGCGAGTGTCCATACATTGTGATGCGATGTGCCCTATATGTCATAGTTACCCTGACCCTTCTGTGTTCTCACTCTCACCGGGCTGTATCTAACCGTCCTTTCGTAGATGCTGCACCGCTGTTTTCTTCCAGTTGAGGTATCATATGCAGGCAACTCGTAAGTCATCGTTACCTCCCGAGGCGAGATCGCTATGCGGGATGAATTTTTTTGGTCATTCAAACTAGAGTTTCTGAGTGCCATCCAGCACGATGCTCTTACCCTTTTATCTGTCAATCCACTGATTCACTTTGAGTTTCGATACTGTGTCGCGGTCAAACACTCACGCATTCCTCTTTAGATATGCTTCGATCGATCATCGTTGCTTGGGGATGCCCGTATAGAGGTGAGTTTTACGAGTCGATTTTATCCGATAGTGCTTGGCGCGAGTATGATGTATTCGTGGAGTTACCGCCTGAAGTCCCTTTATGGGGGCTTTTGACGACATCTCCTGGCTGTTTTTATTTTTATTTCTGACTTTTATTTTTCTCCTTCATTCAACGTGAGCACGACAACTAATCATTTATCCTGTCTGTCAGACACCAGACACTCTGAGAATATTGGCCCGCGTGACGTCGCTTGCAAGGTGAATACCCTGTTACTTGCTTCTTGTTGTATGATGTTTTTTTCACGACGGTCTTCGTATCGCTATGACGAAAGGGCCCGCCACAGCTCAAAAATCTCGGGCACCCCTTCTGATATCATTCTTCCATGTGATACGTCCTAGACTGCCTACTCACGTCCTAATAGGTTGCAGATAATTTCGTGTCCAGACTGTCGGCGTGGTTCAACCGTCGGATCCGAAGGTGAGCTTGCCATTTTAAACCACTTTCGCTTGATCGCCATTCTCGCGATGAGTCTTGTCCAAAAAAATAATCAACTAGAAGCTGTTGCTGAGCTTCGGCGTAGATTAGAAAGACTACTTCTGATATTATTTGAAGCTACTTCCTTCTGCCGAACTGACATTCTCCGTCCGCAGCTGCTGTGATCACTATGCCAGCATACCTTCTAGGAATGTCTTGAAACTTCCTCTCAATGTCAACGACACGGTCCATCAAGCTTCAAGGCCGAGCAGGTCGTTCCCTTCACTATGAAGGGGTCATGATAGTTTGCCTGTCCACGTTGACTACTGTTACAGTATGTACGCCCAACTTCGACCTCACTGCATGGATACACATGATGAGGTATGCCAACACGATAGTGTACTATTCGCGAAAGGATTAATGATGATGATGTAGCATGTATATGCCGCTCCGAATAAGGCGAGTGAAGGAGAGACGAAGACGGTCGCATCAACCGACTGTTGCGACGGCGCCCTGGATCCCCACGAGTTCTACTCTGGTACACACCTGAGCATACTGCGCAAAGAACCGAATGTCGGGCCGGTCGAGCGACCCTTCGACGATGAGCATGGGGATGAAGTGGCCCTGCTGATATTCTTCGCGTATCCAATCGAGGAGGACGCGGAGAGTTTCTGGGCGGGGTTGACGAAGCGTGAGGGTGCGGAGTCGATGCCAGGATGCGAAGCGGGCGCAGGTGCAGTCGCATGTCGATATCCTTGATCCCGATCCCGATCCCGCCACTATTCCTGACCCTGACTGTGTCGTTCCCGCTGGCCCTACGCCCAGACTGCCCGTTCCTGGCCCTATGCCAACGCCCGATCCTGCGCCGGCACGCAACACAATTGGAAAAAAACCAACATCGACGCCCCCGAGGGTTGCTTGCGTCGTGCATGGAAACGCATGTATGAATGCCATGGCTGTCCCCGCATTCGACACGTTGTGTAGGACTACGGTTTCAACGCACGGGAAACGTGGCCGTCGTCTGTTCATGTGTTCTTCTGTCGTCGACGAGGATGACGAGTAATAGGGGTAGGAAGAGGAGGTCGACGACGACAAGGAGGGGAATGAAGAAATGGAAGAGGACGCATCCACGAACAACCGCTCGGCGACACTCTGCCCCGAAATCTTTGAATCCGGAAAGACAAGTTCGAAATGCCGCAGTGCGGGTGCATGAATGGCGGAGATGGTGTGTTGGAGGTAACGTGGTTTCAGCACGCCTGGGTGGAGCACGAGGGTGTGGAGTTGTGGGAGGGAGACCATCGCAGTGTTAGCAGCGGCTCCAATACCACCCGCAACGCCATTCCCATGTGTATCTTCTTGGCTTTGCAGACCACTGACCGGATCGGAGCGGAAACGAAGAGGTTGCCCATGGAGTACGAGCGTCGTCAAATGAGGGATACCCCCTAGCATCGCGCGAAATGTGCTGAAATCAATCATGATCCGGAAGGACCGCGCATCATTGCTATACCGCCTCAACGTCAAAGAAGAGAGCCTCGCAAAACTCTGCGTGGCCCGCGTGCGTATGCTGCCTAGATCTCCCGTCAACATGAAGTTCTCCACGTCAAGGGATTTGAGCGGGCATGGGGACAGTGTCTGGCTCGGAGAGCGAGGCTGTGCGTTGGTGGCGGTTTCCATCAGAAAGGATACGGAACATGTCTGTCCCGGACGCAACGCGCGAAACGTGAAGTGTTTCAATCCGGAAAAGTTACCGGTATGAGCAAGCTTGAGGGTGAGGTGCGAGAGATGGGTGTCGCACACGCTGGCAATCGACAAGCTACGCCAACGGCTGCAGGAATCGAGCATCATTTCGAGCGCGGCGTCGAAGCGCTGAAAATCTCTCCTGTCTCTCCACCCCCAGATGTCGATATCGAGTGCTCTCGATGCTCTTGTCTTGTAAAGCTCCAGCATACTTGGCGCAACGCGTGGAGCGACGCACACGCGCCGCCATAATCGGGGAGAATGAATTGCGAGGTCTCGCCATCGACGGGAGACCTTGGAGATGGTTAACTCTGCACGTTGTTCCGCCCCCGGATCCTGACATGCCACCGCCTCCTCGAAGATTGCGAGCAGCATCTCATTGGGGAGCCTCGAGATGGCCGCTAGGAAGTTTTGCATCTCGTTAGCTTTGTTGATTTTGGTGTACAACACCGCTTGGATTTCTTCGAGGGAAGACCGGTATCGGTGGATCTGTCTCTGCAGGCGATGCTCGGCTTCTCTGAGATGCTGGACTTCGTCGCGGAGGCCTGCCAGTGTTTGGGCGGCGGAAACATTGTAGTGGTAAATCGTTGGGTAACCCAACTTAGGCGAGCGCAGTAGTTGCTCCTGAATATATGCGTGTCCGTCAGACATTAGGGCACCTTGACACGTGTAAGTCTTACATGATGTCTAACCGACGACGAATACGCCGTTGAAAACGTCCTTGGGTGCATGAGAGAACGACCAGGAGGTAACGTTGTGGTGACAGAAGAGCGACAGGCCAGGGAAAACTTAAATACGCCGGGTTGCTGCATGCTCTTGCAAAAACGCCAAAGCCAGCGGCTCCACAGTCGGCCCATGTGTTGGGCCCCCGCACACCCTATAAAACGCGAGAGAGAGCGAAATAATGGACGGGCCCTCAAGGTCCGAGGGGTACCCCCTGGTAGTCCCACATGCGGAGACGCCCATGGTCGAGTGCCTACCAATCTCCGACTGCGCGCCAGCAAAGCTAGTCGCGCAGACGTGTGTGCGTACCGTCGGAAATGAAAGGGGCATCATGAATGAGGGTGCTGGATAACCACAGGCGTGGGTGGGGTGTCATTGACCTGTTCTCTCCGTTCTTTAATCCGGCCCATGTATGCGGATGAAACCGGGTAACGCACAAGATGGGTCCACCGGCATCAGAGCGTGCCGTTGACCAGGGTACTTTCCGATGAGGTCGATGGCGTGCGATTAGGGTTCCTTTGGTTCATGGGGGTGAGACAGCGATGGAACCGAGACCTGACGACTCCGGCAACGTCTTGAACCGATGTCATCGACTCCGAAAATGCATACCAACCACCGGGTGGCAAACTTAGGTTTGAGGAGGTCGCATACATGATATATATCCCTATCCGGTGAGATCCCATCCGTCATCCGGCGAGTCGAGCCCGCGGGGCTAGGCTTTATAACTGCATTGATGAAAACCCCACAATGGCCTGGTGTTAGGGTTCTGGGTTGCAGTATGAGCGTGGAAAGCAGAAAAAGGTTCAGGGCGTGCCGATCAGAGTAGGATTTGGAGCGGAAATATTGATATGTAGGCCGTGGATCGGTAGATAAGTCAGGCCTAGAGTGGTGGGTGTCATGAACGGACCAAGTTACTGGCGCGGACCCCTTAATGTGAGATGTGTTTGAGTCAGAGTGCCGAGGAGTGTTGCGAATAGGCTCCGATGGTAGGATGCGTAGAAAGGGTTCCTCGAAGATAGCTTCTCGAAGCAAATACGGAATGGGCAGGATATAAAGAACGGTGAAAGCACCGAGTGCGAAGATGATAGCATCGCAACATGGAGAACCGCGAGGCGGCGTGGGTGCTATTGACTCGTGGGTTGACATCGGACCGGACGACACGTAAACGCTTCGCTAGCCAGTGGTGAGTAGACCAAAATAGCATACAGAAGGTAGCATGGCCTGCGGAAGCGATGCTCGGTGGTGTCGTCAATCAATAGCCCCAAGTCAAGCTCGAGAGTGCTAGAAGATTTGAGATAGGAATGAATATCGGTAGCCTGACAAAATCGAACCAAAGGGGCTTACGAAGGAGGGTGTGCCAGTAAAATAATGGATATATGTGGTGATCTCGTTTCCTAGCCCCCAGAGTGAGTGTAAACTGCGAATTGGAAAACGGCAGGTCCCGAGAAGACGAAGGTTGAACTAGAGAGAGCTATGGTCCTCCTTCGACTTGAACCTGCTTGACGATAGTTTGAACCGCATCTCGGTCGAAGGCAATGGCATCCACCTTGAGCAAGTAGATGTGTTTCTATCTCTTCGAGAATCGCGATGTCGGACGACAATGGTTCCTCCAATTCTTGTATATACGCGATAATGCAGCTGACATTGACCTTGGGATCCGCGATGCGGTATCAATAATATGAGACGCCTGAACAGCAACGCTCGTAGATTTATGACAGCGCGAGAAATGGAACGCACCGAAGTAGTTTTGAAAGATGAGGGATAAGCACATGTTGGGGATATTTATGCACCTGACTTCTCAATATATTAAACGGCACAGGGGACACGTTGCAATCGTACCACCTGAACTTCTTTGCCTCGCGGATGAGGTCCTTGTCTATATATGCTATCCGTGGTGTGAAGAGAGCGGCGCGTTGGTGTGATCTGTGTAGAGACATAGGATAAGGTGCCTAGGGAACGAACCTGTTGGTCACAACTTACAAGGAACTGGTTAGTGGCGGTCGATCCATCTGAGCAACTCGCCATCATGAGCGTACCATTCACCGGGAGTGGGTGCTGATCTCGCCAGCACGAAGGGTCCCAGCTTATCTTACATGCCAAGGCGGCATGACTGGTTCCGAAGAAGCGGGGTGGAGGCGAAACGTAAGAGAGTAATACTCAGGCTGGCACGTCAAGACTCAAACGACCCGGGGCCTTATGTTTGATCCTGACAGGTCACGCTGCTTCAAGGCTGGCACACTTACGCTGGCCGTGACGACTACTGCCCGTAGTTAGCGAGGAATCACACTCGGAAGAATCTCACGAAATAATGACATGTAAAGTATCGTCTTTGATGTGAATGAGAGGTAGTAGGGCAGAGGTGTGTTGCGCTGCGACACTTTTGATTGGACTGAACGGCGTGTCATGTATTTAGGGGTTATTGTTTCTTTTTCGTCGTCTTTGTGTTTTGAATTGGGATGTTTGCTCGTATTTAAGAGCAGCAGTTTGAACCGGAGCTTGAAACCTTAATTTGAGCTTTTGTTGTCCGAGATATCGGCTAGCACAAAACAAAGAACAACAAACAGGGGCTATAAAGCAAGTCCGTCCCGCCCTCACTCTTGCCATTCGTCCATTCCTCCCTTCTATCAACTACACATTGACAATGCCGAACAAGAGTAGTAACTCTGGCGACTACAAATATACCGGCAGTGGTACCAACAGTCAGGTGAGCGGACTGGTTGATCGTGTCTGCCCGGAATATACGTTGACGGCCTCATGACAGGGTAACCACTACTGCGCTCGCGACTATGGTAATGCAGGTACTGGATACCATTACTCTAACTCGTGTGTAGTATCTCGCCACCCGATTGCACTGGGGGTAACATACTTTTGATAGCGACGGGAGCTACTACTACAGCAATCCCAACGGGTCGACTTATCACAACAATGGGAATGGTGGCTCGACGTACACCTCGCCCAGCGGAAGCACGCACAAGTCTTCCAAGTAATCGGTCTCGTTGGCCGGATGTAAGATTACTTTTACCTTGATTTACGTACAGGATACTCATCAATTTTGTACCAGAATTGGCCCGTTTCTGAGATATGATGCGTAATAGCAGTGCCTGGATGCGTTGTACTGGTTGTCAGTTCAAGTTGTAACATGAAATAGACGTGCGGTTCTTTCCATTTAGTCTGACCTTTGAGAAACCAAGCGAGGCCCTTGTGCATTCCGACGAATGCTGATCAGTAGAATGGGTGGGAGATATGTGAGCGAAAAGGGGCAGTATGTAGGGCAGAGGTGTGTCGCTCCCAGGACAAGAAGTGTGCATTTAAACAGCAGTTTCAAGGATTAGTCCAAGATGGTCTATGGGTCCCAACCGGAGTTTCAGGGCCTGACTTGAGCGCGTAGATTGCTGTTATTTTTATTTTTAACTTTTAGCATGACCGGTCTATCATGGGTCCGAGCGCCCGTCGCCCGGCCCCAAAGAAAGAACAAACAACCAGGGGCTTAAAGCAAGCCCCTCTGTGCTCTTGCTGTATACGCTTTCCTTCCTTCTATCCCAGCTACTGTAGCGCATTGACGATGCCTTGTAACAAGAGCAACTCTGGCGACTACAAATATACGTCTGCCGGAAATATGCGTTGATGACGACAGGGTAACCATTATTGCGCTCGCGACTATGGCAGCGCAGGAACTGGGTATCATTACTCTAACTCGTGTGTAGTACTCTGTCGCGCAATCGGTCTGTGGGGGTGATATATACCTTTGATAGGGACGGGAGCTGCTACTACAACAATCCCAATGGGTCCACTTATTCCCGATACGGTAGTAGAGGGTTTATGGGGCCTGGTTCGAGTTCGGTTTTGCGGGCGTTTGCAAGAATCTGCCTTTATGTTTATTTATATTTACGTCGTTGGCCTTTTGCGTTCTCCGCTCGGCACCCTGCCGGCCTTGTTGTCTCGTCTCGGTGACACGCGACGTACCGGACCCCTTGTATTCAAGTTCTTGTGAAACCCATGGAGAGGTGTGTCTGCAAGTCACTCCGCGTGCCATGGGCGGCAAGTGAGTGGGTGCAATTTAGCCTGAGCTCGGCACGTGATGCCTGGGCGTTATCCCCGTATCGGGGGTTGCCACGGATGCTGGCCCGCTGGGTGTTATCACAACAACGGGAATGGTCAATCTCAGTACACCTCGCCCGGCGAAAGCACGCCCGGGCCTAGCAACTCCTCCGAATAATCGGTTTCGTTGAAAGTAAGTTTACTTTGTCCTTGATTTGTGCCGAGGATACTCACCAGTGTAGCACCAGAATTCCCACGTTTTTGAGATGATACATAAGTAATAGCAGTAGCTGAATGTGTTGCAGTGATTATGAGTTGTGGCATGAACTACACTCGAAATTCTTTCCAGTGAGTCTGACTAGAAACACAATGTGCAGCGGCAGAAACGAGTACCCTTGATCCATTCTGATTGCCCATTAATGCATTACTAGTGCCAGTTGATAGAATGGGTGGATATGTGAGTGACGCGTCGACAATAGGTGTGGCTTTCTTTAGATCCACAGGACCCTGCCCACTACGGGAAGAATCCCCGTTGGAATGGCTAGGGAACCGCGGCCTTGGCAGTTGGTTTGCACTTCAAGGTTCGAAGAGTCCCTGCATACAAAATCAAGGAATAACAAGCCTGTCGTTCTGGCGAGATCCCTGGTTTGTGGTATTTACTCTCGCTGATGATGGGAACAAGATCGGCGATCGGGAGATTGACACGGCTTTCCTGCAAGCTTATCAGGTTCATACCAAGCCGGATTCTTGTTACTGCCCTAGAACTTCGTCCGGAGCCATCTTTTGGGTAACGGGGTGTCCTCGGGTGGCTCAGCAGTACCAAGATTTTCCTCCTGATGCACCACTCTGGTCACTGGTAGTGCATGCAACGAGCCAACCGGTGGTACCTCGTCCTCACAACGATGGGTATAGTATCTCCAGTAGCGTCAAAGCGGAAGCAAGAGGAGAGAATGTAACGATCACCAACTTCGCTGCCACGCCCGTAGTCGAACTGCAGATATGCCATCGTGAGAACTTTCAGCCACCCCTGGAGTCTGAGAGGTGTCACTGTCAATGCCGAGCTCCGCGTCGAGGACCTGCCGGTCCCACACACTATCCACTTGTGATCCCTCGACACAAGAATGGCATTCTGGATCATTCCCGTTTACCTCTTTACCTTGTCATCGTCGAATCCGGTCCCCACCCCCGCTTAAAAAGCGTATTCCATCAGTGTGGAACGCGACTGTCCTCAAATCATCGGGGCAACATGTGTCCACCGCTATCATAGAGTTTTGCTGAATTTCCAGCAGTGCACAATCATTACTCGTACCTGTCTTCGTCGGCGACATCTTTAGCAATGGTACACGCCCGTAGGTTCCGCAGTGACGGACGAGGAACAAGGTCGGGCGGTTTACTCGCACACAATGTTGCCTCATAAGCACGTCTCCCTGTTCTCGATGTGGTCCGTTTACGCAGGCCCCCCGCTGGGTGACCTCGTTGCGACGACTAAGCAAGCGGTCGACGTTTGATAGTCTTACCCATGGACTTGCAGTAGCTCGTCATATCTCGGTTGCAATACTTGGTTCACGATGCGTGTACAATCCGCGTTGGAGCAATTCGCAATATATCTCACGCTCAAAACACACGCCCATCCCAGGACATTCTCGAAAGTGGGGCTCATATTCCAAATAAAGTTTTCCACAAGATGGTAGCCGAATGTACGTCCGTTCACCACACCACATTCCTATGGGCGTTTCTGGGCTGTAGACGGCGGACAGGTGGACCTTGCAGTGCAGATTTGCGTACGTGTACTCAAGCATCGAACGGTTGTGCCCTCACACAAGCCTTCGGACGTTTAATGACAAGTTCCCGGGTTCACCATGGGTAGGCTTTCAGAAGTATTCGCATGGAAAATTACTCTCCAGTACTATGCCGAGCTATTGAAAGCGAATTTTACCAGTGCGATATTGTGCGCAGGTCAATGATCGACTTCACGGCGTGTCGTCATACTTTCTCTTCAAGGCAATTTGCCGAAGAACAGGCAAGGTCGATGACAGGGCGGTTCACGAACTCTCACAGTACCCTGAAGTCTGGTTCCAGCTGGTGGATCGTCTATTTACGCAACCTGTAACGTGCGGTTCCATCCCTCGCGACGCTGGCTAAACCATTGACACTGGCGAGCTGGAGTAACCACTGATCCACACCCCCCTAATGGCGTGCATGGCCGGAGACCTGGTACTTTCCAATCAAGATGCTCCTCAATATGGTCTGATGGTGATGATTCCGAGTCACTCGTCGAAACGACACCCCTCGGGATCGCCGTGCGCACACGGCATAGTGTCAAGCTTATGGGTAGGTACCTCGGTGCACTTTCCTCGACAACGAGAGTCCAGCGCACTATGTAGTGCTCGCGACGAGTCCTCTTTCCAATATGCCCCTTCCGAAAACGTTGAAGTGCTCAGCGAGTTTGCGACGGGGCGTTACGGTTTACTTTCTTGTGCTTTGTTCAAATGGGTGAGAAGAGGTGTCTGGTTGGGTTGCTGACCATGGACGCTGGCCATCATGATGGTATTACAATCAGATCAAGTTTCCGATCATGGGAAAAGTGTATGTCATCTGTCGTATCTGGTTGCATAGTTCAGAGATCTCTCACGCTTGCCAGCAGGATCAAGTCGCAAAGATCAAAGGAAGAAGGACAGAAAAGGAAAAACGATCCAAAGAGGTCGTGCCAAGAAGCGCACCACAACCGCCGGTGCGAGACGGAGCACACATGCGCGGGGGGTCGCTGATGTGTGTATAGCCTCGTGAACTTCAGGATCCTCATCTGCAAAGTAGTTGTCTCCATGCTGTCCAGGCTGTGCATGATTGGCGTGTCGGGCTGTCTGGGAAACATCATCCGCGGGGATGCTGGAGGAAAGCGGAGAACCTCCGTTTCCGTTGTTGCACCTTTGCTTATCTGAATCTCACAGGCCTTGCCACCTTGATAATCATCAGGATTCCTTCCGGCGCCGTGGCTCATAGTGCGGTCCGGGCACGAAAATAGTGTCAGCGCGGCGTTTCAGCATATAATGTAGTCTTATGGAGGAAGAAGTCCCGGTTCCAAATCCGTCGTGACGAGGTGCGGGCGAGGCCTCCAAGATATTTTATGCGCATGTCTCCAATAGGACTCCTTGGCCATCGCGACCCGGCCAATCTCCATTCGACCACAAATATTGTAGACAAGTGACCATGGGCCTCCTACCTATTTTAAATCGCTGCTCCCCTCTAGATTTCTCCTCATCTCCACAATGTCGTTCTCCTCCACCCAGCTAGTTGAACTTTTCGTCGTTCTCTACAACGCACACGGCTTTCTCTACGCCTTCTTCAAAATCAGATCCGCCCTTGCCTATGCCCAATCCAAGAGTGGCCCCGTCCGACCCGACACATTGCCCACCCGTTTCCCTGCCCTCTTCACCGCAGCCCAAGTGATCGTCACTTTGCTCATCCCCGCGATCTACACCTTCACCGTCGTGGGTGCTGGATTGCAGCAGCCGTCGTGGATGAATGCGTTCGCATTACCAAATGTGGTCTCTGACGTAGAGCTGGACGAAGTCTGGAAGAATGCGTTGAGGGTGATCGCGTGTGTTGCGAGCCTTTCCTTGAGGAGTGTCTCGAACAGTGTGTTTGAGCATCTTAGTGACCAATACCATCCCATCGGGGTACGTGGGCGCGCTCTGTTTACTCTGTGAATGGTGCACGAGTCTGATCGATCCCCCGGGGGATCAGCGTCGCGAGAAACCGAGGGTCATCCAGACAGGTCCGTACGCCTGGGTTCGTCATCCCCTCTACAGGTACGCCCATTATCCCATTTCGACAACATCCCGACTGATGCGTTGTAGCCTGGCGGTGTTCCAAACAGCCCTCTGGTCCCTCATGTTCTGGTCCTATGTCCCCTTGTTCATGATCTTTGCCACTGTGGCCGTATTCGGGTACAAGATCTCCCTCGAGGTACTTCCGATCCTTGGACTTGGTAATATATACTCATGGATCGTTGTATGTCAGGAGGAGGTTATTCAGCGAGACGATGGGATCAGGGAGGAGTATCGGGCATACATGCGCAAGGTCCCTGCGAGACTCGTACCGTACGTTTGGTAAATTGGTGATTCGTTTGTTGTGTATACTAGTATGTTACGTGTGCCTAGCTACTGGCGTGCGGAAGAAAGACCCAAAATGGTTATTCCCGCTACGGTAGTAGTGGGTCTTGGGGTGCATGTAGTTAGGGATTTGTTCGTTTCGACGTTTATGTTTATTTATGTTTGGTGTCCGTTTTCGGTTCTGCCCCTGGTGGTTTCAGCCCTTGTGCTCACTCAGCGTCTGTCCCGCTCGTCTTTTCCCGCTACCGATCCGTCCTGCTCGTCCTTTCCCACTACCAAATATTTGCTATGTGTGTCAAGCATGAGAACTGGATCTAAGCACCTTTACTCTTTGGTCAACGGTGGAGCACTGTTGCCGGTGGCCACCGAGCGCAGGCGCAACGCGCCGAAGCGAGGGGGCGCGGCGGGTCCAAAGGTCGATTCCAGGAAGGCCGGCGTTTGCCGAGTCATCCGTGGCGGGATTTGCCATGGATGTGGCGCTTTGCGTGTTATGTGGACA